>APFE030907799.1:70961-87528 GCA_000404065.3 Pinus taeda | reverse complement strand
CAAGAATAGGGCTTCTTAGCCCCCCTGTCTCTAATCACATCATAACCTCCAAATCGACCACTGCCAGTGGAAAACTCTGCAAAGGCATCCTCCACCTCAGCAGGCAGTGCACTATCCTGATAAATCCGCATGAATGCCTCTTTCCTCCCCTGTGAGATTCCACCATCCATGTGAGGAGGGAATCTGCGGGAAGGTCCACCATTCAGCCACTCATGGTTGTAGTATTTGGGGTTCAATGAGTGAGCCAAACAATGTAAAGGTGTACTCTTGTCCCATCTGCTAACAAGAATATCATGCATGGTATCACAAAAGGCCTCTGGTGATATCTCATACTCGGGGCACTCACTCTGTAGAATAATGCTCCTCACAGACTCAATCATGGAATCCCATCCCTCATAAACCTCTCTTAGGATGGGTTTGTCTGTATCTGCAACTCGAAGCAAAGAAATGATAGGGTCCATGATTCGAATAATTACATCTACCCTCTCCCACCAAGCATCATTTAGCACTGTGTCCTTCACTCTTTTAGAGGCTACCTGATCTGTCTTTCTTCAAAAAGACCAAAACTCAGAAATAGCCATGGACCCAAGAGCGGTCTTGACCTCCCTCAACCTCTTCAACATCATGAATGAAGATGCAAACCGTGTATCAACAATCTTCAACAATGATAGATCGCTGTACTCCTTGTAGATAGTGAGGGCATTTATATGATTTTGCACAAAGTTACGGATATGTCTTGCATCCTCAATAATGCTTCCAATCCAAAGCACATCAGAAGCAATGGATTTCAGTGCTAAGTTCAATGAATGGACAATGCAAGGTGTCCAAAACACTTATGGATATTTAGCTTCCACAATCATGCCAACAACCCTTGCAAACAGGTGCATTACTGTTAATGATTTGCACACAGAATAACACCTACATCTTTCAACAACTTTAATAAATAACTACCCATAATTGTGCTTCCTTGTTTCGCCAAGTGTATCCACTGCTTTCATGAAAACTGGACCACTCAAGGAAGACACCATGAAGTTGATGATTGGGTGTCGTGCTGGATCTGTCCATCCATCAGAAACAATGTTAACCCCAGATGTTGGCCATGATGCTACAATAGGCTCAAGCATTTTTTGCACCTCTTTTTTTGCCTTCGTCAACAATGTGGTTCTCAACTTCTCTGACCCAGGAGGCACATACCTTGCTAGAGCCCCTTGAGTTAGAGCTCGACACATCTCAATAAATAGTGGTGAACGTGCAACATTAAATGATATGAAGTTTTCATAGAAGAAGAAGGCAATGGTGAGATCAAGCTCTTCTCGTCTCTCTTTTTGGAAAATCTTGTCCATTGGACCAAGTGCTCTTCTTTTTGATGCTTGTCCCCCAGTAGAAGTAGAACTCTCAAATGGAAATTTGGTGGTGGCTTTCCTCAAAAATGGAAGACGGTCTTCATTCTTGGGTTTTTTTGATTTTGAAGCCACACGTTCCATACCAACATTGGCATCCTTTTCCAATTCTTTTCTCTTTTGTGAAGAAACAGCTCTACAAGCTCCAATCCCACAACCAGGTAAAGCCAACAAATGTGATTTCACACGGTAATATGTGCTTCTGAAAGAAATGTTACAAAAGTTGCATTTCCATTGCACATTGCCTCCTCCCTTTCCCTTGGTGTTTGGCCCATCCTCTCTTGTGACATATTTCCACAATGGATATTTCTCATTGTCTTTAGGTCCTCTTCCCTCAACATTACTTGCAGCAGACTCTGATGATATTGGGGGAGGAGGGGCATCTTTACCCATGACATTCTTGCCCTTTCTTTGCCCCCTAACTATTGCTTTTGATTGAGCCATGAATACTGTAAAAGAAATGAACAAAGCATGCACAAATTTGTAAACAAAAAATCATATACAAACTACTATAAGAAATGCAAACAAATGGAGGTGAAATGCACTTACCTGGTGGTTGATTCTCCTTGCTGAATGCTCTACTCCCTTAACTCCTTGCTGCAAACCCTTCTCCACTTGCCAACAACTCACAAAACACTTGCCAAATGAAAATATGCGTGGCTGTAATGAGCAAATACGCCCTTTTCATACCTGCGCAAGTCACTTTTTGAGCCTAGCGAGTCCTGGAAAACAGGACACGATTCCCAGAATCGTGACACGCAGTCGGATTTGATGTGTCAAAAAAGGACACGACGTGTCATGGGTTTTGGACACGAATCTGGAGAGAATCGCGCAAGACACGATGGATTCGGGATTCGTGGGGCCTCTAGGACAAATTTGGTTTCATAGGTAAAATGTAAATAATCTCAGTGCGACCGTGTTTGTATGTAACAGCCTAGGTAAACCTATGGTTTTGGTTACGATCTCCATTCTAGAAGGTTTTTTGTCTCACTGATTCGTTTGTTTCTCTAGACAGAAATGATCAGCCAAGTTTTTCTCTCCACCCTCACCCCAAAGCTAGGGTGGATTTTGTCGTCAAGATCTTAGGTGAGTCCTAGTGTTTTAGATCGAGTCTTTGTAAAATTGACTTGGGAATAATTTTAGCTAATTGGCTAAATTATTTTATTACAAGTCACTTGGTCTAGCAAAAATGGGTAAATGTTGAGGGTTTATAAAGAACGGGTGTTCCCCTTTCATGTATTAAATTGTAATATCTTGATGTAAAAAATATTTAGTGCATGGTCCCTCATAATTAGACACCATGGCTAAATATTAGAGAGTTGGAAAAATTATTAATCCCCTCATTAGTCAATTAATTAAATTTCCTGGCAAAATTAAATTAAAACCCTAAGCTAGAAATTTAATTAATTTTGTGTCCTAGGTAAAATTAAATTCTCTAAAGGTGAAATTCGTGGATTAAAGAAATTGATTTTTGGAGGTCACCGACCAAGGGAATATTGAAAAAAACAAGAAATTTTGGACCCTTGGGCCTTGGTGGTTAAGTCAAAGTCAATTTTCTGAGGAAATTAACTCAAAATAATTAATTTTGCGTTAATTAAGAGTCAATTAAATGAAAAATTGGATTTTTCCTCAAAAAATAAATAATTTCGACAGTGATGATTGAAGGTTAAATAAATCTTTATGAATGGTTGAGATTAATTTGACAAGGATCAAGCCAACTAGTCGTTGGAGAATTTATCTATAAAATAGAGGTCGGTGTTAGTCTATTCCATCCGATCTTTGAATTGTGTACTAAGCTCCCAAGCTCTCTTGTCCATTTTCTGGAATAAATGCGAAAGTCTTTGGGGTTTCAAATTGCGGTGGTGTTCCTTTTCATGAATTTATGGCAACATTGTTTTAATATCTGCTTAATATTATGTGAAAACTATCAATCAATAGCTCTCTTAGAATAATATGAATACAGGTACCTTATTTAATTTGTTGGATCTAGGGTAACATTTTTAATTTTGATTGAATTAGTAGGTATCTCTATTTCTTGAAAATTTTATTGTCATTCTATTTTTCTACTTGATTTGATGGTTGATTTAGCGTTTGCAGAAGATCTCTTAAGTTTTCATTAAGCATTTGGGGATAGTCCTTGGTTGGACCAGCCAACTTTCAACACATATTTTTTGAAGAGCCTACCTCATATAAGCTTCAGGATTTATCTAACGATTAATTTTATTTTATTTTTTTTGTTTTGTTTCACATGGTGTTTTTGGGCTAGTACCTCTCTAAAAAGATCAAAATCTTTTAAATATTTTGTGGAAAATATTATAGATCTAGCTAGTAAGAGTTTTAGATCTTAAGATTTGGGAGCGAAGCTGGACTCATACTTCTTAGATCTGACAGATCCACAACTCTTGTGCATAGATCTATAAATATTTTGTATAAATATCAAGTTTTCTAACTTGGTTTTTTTGGAGTTTTTATTCGTTTTTGTATATTTGGGATCTGGGTATTTTTTGTTTGTTTTGTAGGTGTTGATCTAAAGGTTTTTCAAGGAAATTTTTTCAAGATCTGAGACAGATTTAGGCACTAGAGGGAAAGATGTTGTCTCAAAAATAATTTGTTTACAGGAAAAAATTCTAAATCCGAGTTTTTTCATAAAAGTTCTCTGAGATCATTAAAATAAATTTATGGGCAAATTTTTGAAGTTTTCACAAATTTTTGGGCCTCCCTCTCTGCAATTTTCCCTCAGTTCGCTGCCTTCTCCTCATTCTCTGCAAAATCGCTACTCTCTCCTGCGATTTTCCCCCCTCTTGCTGCTTTTTTTTTCTTACCCACGACCCTCAATTCTCCTTTCCCTCAGCCCTTGTTCCTTATCCCTCCGCGACTTCTTCTCTATCTACGTGATTTTCTCTGCTGCTGCCAGTTCTTTCTCCTTCAACCTACACTCAAAAACTTGAGCTCCTTCATCTTTCTTCACTGCTCGTCCTCCCCTCTTTTCTGCGTCTCCTCTCCTTATTCGCGTTGCCCCTTTCTCTCTGTCCACAACTCCCATTTAACCCTTCTCCCATGCATCCCTCCCTCCTCGGTGCTGTTGGATCACCCTTTCCGTTGCTCTTCGACCTGCATACCTTATTCCAAACCCTAGCACCATTTCTATTTGTTGTTCATCATTTGACTTTGGCTTAATTGCTCTCCCAAGCTTTTGTGATTTTCATTTTTCTTAGTGTGGCTTTGATGTGTTTAAAAAGAATTAAATCCAAATAAAATTTTCAAGGCTCTTAACATTTTGAATAAATTTTTTTGTGGCCTTTGGCCCATTAAAAATTTAATTCACTAAGCCTTTTGAGTTTTACATTTGCCACATTAAAGTTTTACTCATAAACTTTGTCATATTAAATTTTCCAAAGGAATAATATAAATTTTTAAATCTAAAGTTCCTTTTCACGGTTTTTGGTGATAAGGGTTTGGGATTTTTAAATCTTAAAAGCAAAATTTTTTGAGGGGTAAAAAATTAAATTTCTTCTATAGTCAAAGCACATTTTTTTTTTCAAATTATCTTTAAAATTTGACTATAGGAAAACAAGAAATTTTTTATGGATTTGGGTCACTTAAGAAAATGATTTTAAATCCAGAATTGTTTGAAGTGTTTAGCATTTGAATTTCATGGTTCTTCATGGTAATTAATTTTCGGAATTTAAGTGCTTAGGTCTTTTGCATGCTAAGTTTTATAATCACTGACATTGGGTTTTGAATATTTTTATGAGATTGCTCGTCGTTTAATTAACTCTAAGCGCAATTTTAATTGCTTGAATTATTGGATATTTATTTCATATTAATTTTGTTTTTGAGAAATTTTCAAGTAATTGTTAAGTACTCTTTCATGGAATTGTGATAAATTGCATATTTTTTGTTTCTTGAACTGAGTATTTTTAAGCATCTATATAATTGGCATTGATATTAAAGAATTGTGAAGAGGTTTTTGTTCTCTTTGAGCTATAATTGCATTAGAAAGAATCTAGATAAATTGAAGTGATAAGCTTGCGATTTAATTGGGCATTATATTGTGATATTTTAAGCATATTGCTGAGAAATTTATCTTTCAATCATTGTCTAGTGAAGTGAATATTTATTTTGATGATTAAAGGCTTTGGCATATAGCTCAGTTATAAATCATAACATAAGCGCTTCCAATCCTTGAATCTAGCTTCATCTTGCTTCATCTTCTAATCGTCTCGTACATTTGCATATTAAGTTAATCTTGCATAATTAAAATTTACTTCCAAGCATAAGCTTGGTTGATAGAAAGATAGGTACTCATTCATCTTTTCTTGAGAAGCCTGGTTTTAATAGTACTTCAAACGGTGACCTTGCAGTCGCCAGAGCCACAACTCTTTGTAGCGCCGAAGGCACCGAGTATGTTAGATTTTCAGGAGAGGTATCGTTAATCACACCTTAGTGTGTTTCACCTTATCTTCTCACTGCCACTTAAATAAGAAATCAGGCTCAATATAAAAAGGATTGAAGGGTTAAAACTTAGATAAACATTTAACTAAAATTAACCAAGATTCCTCCATCCCACATTAGTTTTAGGATCTGCATTTCATATAAGATAGTTATTCATCTAAGCAACAATTGCTCATCAATTACTTGGTCTTAAATTTCCTTGCAAGATAGTTGACTCCATAAGACACTGGTGTGAAATCGTTCAAATCTAATTGAATCCTATAAGTCTTGCTGAATCTATAACAAGTACTTGGTCGCTTGACTGTGTCTCCCAAACTGGTTAGTTCCCAACTAGTTCTCCTCCATTCCATTTCCGTAGGGCCTACCTGTTGGAATTTCTAAGTCTAACTGTTAGAAACCCTTCATGTACTTTTATGATTTATTTTTGTCTACTTGTTCTAATTAATCAACAAGTTATTTACCATGTAAATACTGAAAATAAATAGTACATGCTCTACACATTACAGATCATCAACTGAAGGAAACAAAACAAGCACAAAAGTGACACCATTGTTTTTTGACCAATGTCCCCGGAAAAACCCAATGTGGGAAAACTGGTGCATCTGTCTAAGGGTTTTAATTATTAAGCAGTTTCAAAATATAATCTGGGTGCCAAAACCGACTTACCCAATAGAGAATAATCTTGGCAGTAGTACATCTCAGTCAGAGACAGATGTTCTGGCTGAAACCCCTGATAAACAGTACGACAACTCCCAGCTCCAATCTGCCCCACGAAAACCCCAACATCAGCCTCTAGGGACTGCGTCAGCCCTTTCTGGCCCAACGCTTGCCCAGTGTCACCCTAGCTCACCTTGCGTCAACCACTGGAGGCATTGCGTCAGACCTTAGAGCCTCTCTGTCACCCACGCTGGCTCTCTGAGGCACTGCGCAGCTCCTAGTTGCCTCCGCGTGAGCCCTGGCTGGCTCTGCGTGAACCTTGGTTGGCTCTGCGCCCATCTCTCCTGGCTTCTGCGTTGATCCTCCTGGTACTATCTCTGCCTTTCTGCTTCTGTATTCACTGCCCCTTAGCTGCAACTCTGATCACTCTTTCGACTTCCTCAACAAACCTTGTCCTAGAAAATTGAAATCTTGATCAACTCGGTGTGTTCTCTAAGTGATCCTCAAGCCTCCTTTTATACTTTTCTCGTTGATAATTCAACGACAAGATTAAGTTCCTAATCAACGGCTAAGATTAATTCTGGCTTGATCCATGACTTTTGGACCATTCTAACACAGTTTTATATTAATACACATTAATATTTCATTTTCCCTAAGTTTAGACTTAGGGAATCCATTAAAAATGTTAATAATTTTAATATCTCTCAAACTATTTGGAATCTACCCAAACCATTTCTGGGTATTGGGGATCTCATGTGCCTTAGCATCTCCACCAAGTTTCGAGGCTAGAGCACATCCGATGCTACACCAAATCAACACTACCCCCTTAGCATGTTGTTGGGAGACAACTTAAACAGAGAGATTGAGGATTAGGGTAACAACCCCCAATTTGAGTCGTTTGTGTCGGTGCCTAGACATTCTGTGCGACAACACAATGTATATGACAAAGTAAACCAAGAATAGCATTAAAAGCATGTACTTACATGTAATAGAACATATCCAACCATCCCCAATTTGACAATAAAGAAGCTCCAAGATAAGACAAACCAAATCCACACATCAAAATTCATCCATAAAGCTCCAATTCATGCGTCAAGAAAAAAGTGCGAAATTCTCCAGAGAGAGAAGAGATCCAATCCAAAGTGACGATGAGAAAATGAACTCATCTCTCTTGTATTTTTACACTAATGAGGAGTTTGAATTAGTCTCCTTGGCCTACAGAAGTCCCAAAAATAAAAGAATGTGCTAATATTCTAACTTTTGGTGACAAACCCACCAAACTAGTTCACAAATGAAAGAATATGCCTCTTAAGAGGTCAAATGATGAATATTACATGTCGTAGAGCCCTCTAATTAAGAGTAGGATCCTCAAACGTGATGGACAAGGGGTTGGGCGTTGCCCTTTGTTTTCCAAACAATAAACTTGTGGTGCTCCCGATGGGTGTGGGGGTACAATAATAATCTCATGGGTCTCCAAATGAGTTGAAGATGCCTATAGATCGTCTGTAAGGGATCTAATGATTGTGTAGGGGATGCCACATCATCCTACAAGTCCTGGGTCAGCTACCAAGTGCATGGTATATTTGTGGGGCTGACTGGGAAAAGGTGAACCAGGTGCATCCTCCTCGTTCAATAGGAGTATCTCAAGCATCTCTGACCATCCTCGGGGATCCCTAAAGGGTTGTCTACTGCTGTGGAGGCCCATGGCTCTCAACACACACCCTACATGTGCCATTGTAGCCCTATGGAGGATTAGGACCTCGTATAGGGAGACCAAATCCAAGATGGAGACCATCTGCAATCCTGCATAAGATCCAATGCGTGCCCTAACCTTCTAGTACAACACGTGATTAGAGATTGAGTAAATGAGCTTACCAAGCATGGACCACAGGTGGGGACTTCATAATGGCCCGCCCTTCCATAATGTGCTTCGGGATGTGCCAATGTCACCTTACTCCAAATGGAGTTAACCAAGTATCCTATTACGTGGTTTCTACTTCTAAAGGGGATAATATATTCAAGGTACATCCTTCAAAAGGTGGCGGCATGTGACAGATAGGTGAATGAAGTATGGGATGAGAAGGGGCAACTCTAGGCCACATGTTGGGGTACAAAGGTAGCTAATAAAAAGGAAGCCCACACTTGGGTCTATAATGTATAGGAGGGAGCAATTGTGGTACATGAGGTGCCTCGACCTTTCCACCCTTCCTTATATGCCTTTTGCCTTTTTATGATTTTTCTTTGATTAACTGCTTGGCTCAGGGCTCAAGGGGTAAGAGCATGATGTGTGAGATATAACAATGAATACCCCTTTTGAAGGTAGGGCGGTTCATTGTCCATCAAGGGTTGGGACAATCATGGGTTCCTATATGATGAAAGAGGCTCATAGAACTTGTAGGAACTAGGGTTATGGCCATGATGATGGGGTAGATCTCATGTATTGGCTTTTCCCACATGCTGAATGTGTTTGTCTCGACTATCTTTTCCTTGTTGAACATGGCCAAATATGCTTTTATCTTTCTTTTTAGCTGCATCAACCTCAGGGGCATCATTCCAAGCCTAATCCAAGGTGTGGGCAAGGGGAAGGGGAAAGCTAACCCTATGTGGACTCAGTGGAGGAATGTGGACCTAGGTGGGAGAAATGATGAATTGGGTAATAATGAGTGGAAAGGGGGTAATATATGTAAATAAGAGAGCGGGACCATGCAACCAAAATTGGGTTTGCTGTGAAATACCATCCCTAAAGCCAAATGGTTAGTAAAAGAGATCCCACGAGACTAGAATCCATGGTTAATATCCAAAAGGGGTCTAGGGGACAAGAGCACAGACTTAGCCCATTCTTTTCTCCGAATCCCCCCATTAGTCCATGCCCATAAGTGTCTATGATAAGAAAACTACAATACTCAATTACTAAATGACAAGGCATACCTTTGGGTTTGGGAGGCTGACCTTCAAACATACGATCATGGTAGATGGGTGAGGGACCACATGGCTGGCTTAGGTGGCGGAGAAATGGCACAATGAGCTAGTTGGTGGCTGCAAGGGGTTGCTGGCTGTCGACTGAGGACCATCTTGGAGAAAAATATTTCTTCTAGGGATATCACCCACAAAATGGTGGGTAACAAGTTGGAGAAAAAATTACTTTGAGTTTTAGACATGGATAACAAAGAACTTAAGGTCAGTTTTGTGGGAGGTGAGGTAGCTATTAGGCTGAAAGGGGCTAATCCTAGCATGAGGCGAGTCATAGGCAGCAGGGAGAATAATATGTATCTGCTAAGAGGATAGCCAGTGAAAGCCCCAATACATAGCATTGACAACTTGTGTGAGATTTGGCATAGGAGGATGGGGCTTCTACACTATAGGGATCTACCACAGTTCCTGGAGAATCACTGGTTTTCTGGAGTTCAGTATGGAAGAGCATGATGGTCTAAGGGATGTGTGCTTCCAAGCAGGCCAAGGCAATATTTCCTAGCAGTGAGACCAAGTCCAAGGGTGTGTTGGATTTGGTGCTTTCCGACATCTATAGTCCTATGTCAGTGGAGTCTATCTCGGGGAGTAGTTATTTTGTGACGTTCATAGATGCCTATTCCAAGAGGACTTGAATTTTCCTGAAGACCAAGGATGAGGTCTTCAGTCAGTTTCAAGAGTTCAAAGCTCTTGTGGAGAACCCAATCGGGAAGAATATCAAGGTCCTGTGGTCGGACAACGGGGGCGATTATACCTCCTATGAATTGGAACTAAGAAAGAGCTGACAGCTCCCTACAATCTTATTCATACCTAATATCTGTGTATGATTGTCTGTTAGATCAATCCCAAAAACTTGCTGATGACATTCTTCAGTCCTGACTAACAAATAAGCTTTTCTTGTATCTATTAAAATACAAAAGACTTGCATTTTTTCTGTATAGAAAGATAATAACATTTTTTATCATGTTAAAAACTAAACTGCCATTGTGGCATGTTATGTTTATTGGCACTTGTTCTATTCTTGGAGCCTTTTCTATTCACCATTTCCTTCTCCTTCCACCATTGTTATAGTTTGCAACCTAATATCTGCATGGAAACTATTTTAACTTGCAATAATTAGGATATTGGTAGATGCAATTGAAAGTACCATTTACAGGTTTGTCCCAATCATTACTAGTAAAATTAACAACTCCACATAAAAATACACAAGATCTGAAACTATGAAGCAGTGTTTTTAAACGTGGTTTGAGTCAACTTGGCTGAGTTGATTGGCAACTGTGCTGACTCGGTCATTTTCTTGGTTTGGAGGGCAGATGTCAGGCTAGGGTTTAGATATATTTTCTATTTTTCTAATAAAAAAATTGAATTTTGCAGGCTGAGTCATGCTTTGACTTGGCTGGTTTGGTACAAAACCATTCCTACATGGCCGAGTAGGTACCGGACATCACCATGGCGGACTCTACCTGCAAAATTAATTTTTATTATTATTTAAAAACAAGAAACCTAACTCTTAAACCCTACCAAAATTCTATGAAGGACCCCTCCTCTTGCCCTCTATTTGTTTCACACCTTTATCATCGAGCATTTGGTGTTTTGGAGCAGCATTGAAGAGCAGTGATCTGTCCTAGTCAGGTATACCGTTTATTAACAGTTAAATGATGAATCTACCCGTGTTTTTCTCTCATTAAATTACAGATCACAGTTCTGTCTTTTGAGTTTTGTACTTTCAGCATTCTACTAGTATGAACTTTGCATACTAAGAATTTAAGATAGGGTTAATGTTGCATACTTGAGTTTGCAAATTGGACTTTTACCATGGTCACACGAGTGAAAGATCATGTTGTAGCAAAAGGAGATGGTTGTAGCATGTTTTTCAGACTCTAGAGTCTAAAGGCCATTTAGAGCATCATTGATTATGTATTTTGTTGCTGAGATGTATTGCACTTAATGCCATCTTGAAATTTCTGATATATTCAATGATTCATCCTTACATCGTATATGCATGAGCAGACTTGGCATGTTTTGTTTCTAATGGTTTGGAATCTTTAAAATATATTTTTTATTAAAATTTAAATATGTTTATTTATTTTTTAGTAAACCAAGTAATTGAAATCAGATCGGTCCGAGTCATTCTGAGTCTGAGCTGGAGTCCAAGTTGACCCTCGACTGATTCCGAGCCTGAGTACGAGTTATAAAATATTGATATGAAGGCCCTTTAGTTGCTGAGTCTTATACTGCTTAGCAACTCTCGGTGGCATTTTTCAATATATGGAACCCTTTGCCTTTACAGTTTGTTCCCCTTGTCAGGATGTTCAGGTCTCACCTTTCAGTAGTATGGTTAGGGGTTAGTATAAGTAACTGAGGTTATTCCATAGTTGCTTAGTGCTTACTTTTCTAATCTTTTTCACTTTTTTTGTGGCCTACAACTATAGCCTGTTCTATGGCATTTATGGAACCTTTTACATTTGCTCACAAAAGGACATTTACTGTGGTTACAGATACAGCTTGTATTAGGAACAGATCCAACAATAGCTGTTGGATGGCAAAGAAAAGACGAAAAGAATTCAGCAGCAGGCGAGTTGAAGGTTCAATTATCTTTACCAATTAAAAATTGTGTTGGGAATTTTGTTTACATATGATCTTACATAGTTAGGTAGCATTAAAAATTGGACAAATGGTTTTAGTAGAGTTTGTTTTGCTTTATACGGAGTCCGTGCTGTGAATAGGTATGGAGTTTTTCTAGCTTCATACATGTGTAGTGCAAAGGTAGCATAGGGAGTCATTTTCTTGCAAGTACTTGAAATATTCCTATTGATGTGCACAAAACTTGGAAGCTGTATTCATTCACCTGATAACTTCCACATTATTACCAGCCTTTATAAATGTAGTGCTGATTTTATCATCATTTTTCTTCCCGTCAGAACTTGCCATACTATGTCCCTCCTGCATTTTACTCTGCTCTCAAGTTTTTCCCAAATCAGTGTGATCTGCTAACTCTTGTCTCCTAGTAAAGTTGTCGTAGGTTTGTAGTTATTAAATTAATTATTATGAGAAAACCTATGTAAGTTGTTTGATTGGCACTCCTAGCAATGATTGATTACATATATGATATATTGCCTTTGTCACCTTATATATTATTAGCTATTTTTTTCAGTAGTCTTAATATTTGTTCCAGGTTTTTGTACACTGCATACAAAAAGTGAGGAAAATCTTATGCTAAAAATTATGTAAGGTGATATATTAAATTTGTTGGAATTTGAGTAGCCATGGTCGGTATTTTCATCATGAAGAAATTGGAAAATTTAAATTTATATTTGGCCTCCATAAATAGCTCAAGTCGGCCTCCTTTTTTGTTCAGGTCGGCTGGGCCCCTTATAGGCACCTATTCAACCCCTTGTGAAGACTATTTATATGTGAGGCATTCCTCCTCATTTGGCAATTCGTATCACATATGTTTCTATCTCTTCCAGTGAGTTCTGTGGAAGGAAAGGAGAATGAAAAACACAGGAAAAGAAGAAAAGAGGCTTGACCTCTGTGAGATCATTCTTTGGTTATCAGTTATCTTTGATATCTTGTTTATCTGAATGTATTGATGGACCTTGAACTCTCTCTCTCATAAGGAAAGATTTCTGGGTTTTCCCCTTGTGGGTTTTGCCCTGGCCATAGGCCTATATCTCTGTCTCTTGTTTATTGTCTCACTGTTATTTTACTGCTATTTCATGTTCAATGGTTGAAATTTTCTTGTACAACTGCTTGATGATGCTATGTGGAAATAATGCCAATTAATCATTAGAAGTAGTTATCATGTCAGAAAATTTTGTTCTAGTTTCTGCCCTCCTAGAAAATTCAACTTGGAATCAGAGCCAGGTTGAAGAGCAGTTGAAGTCTATGATAAGGCCAAATCTCTCTCTGGGATGATAGGCCAAATTTCTGTGGGTCATTATGCCTTGATATGTGAGTTTCTTGAGGCACTATACGAGTTTCCTGAGGCAGTGTCTTTTGATATGCGAGTTTCCTGAGGCACTATGTGAGTTACTGTTATGTAAAAATTATTTAATTTTAGGTTAATTAAATGAAAGGGCACGATCCTAAGATCATGCCCTTTCCTAAAAGGGTGCCCATGGTGGTATATAAGCCAAGGACCCTCATTGTAAACAATCATCATCCAATTCATTAATAATATATATATTTAGTTATAGTATTGGGGTTTTCACAGTGCATTATATTAGATATCATTTTGGGATTCAACTATGTTAAGTAAGTCATTCATCTATGACTATTTCCATGAGAGGTAGTCGTAACTAACTAATTTCTCATGATTTTTGAATCGTCCACTTAGCACTCATTGCATCGGGTGATGCTCACAGGGGTGAAGAAGTGGGATTGAAACTAGTGAAATGAATCACATAGCGTCAATCATCACTTCCGGGGCTTGCACCCGGTAACCAGGACTTCCCACTTGCACCCGGTAACTAGGACTAGTGATTCATTTCACTAGTTTCAATCCCACTTCTTCACCCATGTGAGCATCACCCGATGCAATGAGTGCAAAGTGGACTATTCAAAAATCATGAGAAATTAGTCAGTTACGACTACCTCTCATGGAAATGGTCATAGATGAATGACTTACTTAACGCAGTTGAATCCCAAAGTGATCTCTAATATATATATTTATTCAGTAAAAATTAGAGTTATTCTCTCCATCTGGTATTAGAGTAGTTCGTCCTAGGCCGATAGTGGTACAACTCGCAGTTTTACCGCTCCTGTGCACCATCAACAGATCGATTCACCACCCTTCCTTCTGTCTCCCTTGCCGTCATTAACAGTCACCTTGTTTTCGCTACCCTGTTCCCCTGTATGACCAACTTTCATTCTCTGTTGCCTTGCTGCCGCGTCCCTGTCTCATAAAATTTCTATCGACCACCGTTCGGTAGTGCACCCTTGTTCACCGCCTTCTGTCTTCCTATCCACTGTTTGCTGCCAATTTCCACATCCGTACCCAATTCACATAGATTTCAAACCTTGCCGCGAGCGGCAGATTCATTGACTCACACACTATCTCTACAATCGTCACATCTTTCAACCTCACTATTCACTTTATATAATTAACTTTATGTTATAGATAATAGCATAGGTTTTTAAATCATAGTCATATATACGTTTAAACTAAATTATATATATTTGAATTAAGAAGTATTTAAAAAAATTATATATATAGTTTAAAAAACAATTTAGGGTCAAGTTAAGAAAGAAGGTTAAGTTAAGAAAGAAGGTTAAGCTGGATAAATATACACCACCACATACCCGACCAATGTTTGCATCAATATCAATGGTCGATTTTAATAAAAAATTGATAGATCTTGAGACTAACGTCAATGAACATTCCAAAAAAATCGAGGAACTCTAGAATTCAATGAAGAGAATAGAGAATCAGCTCGAGCATAATCATCACGAATTTAAAAAGGATCATGCAATCCTTTCAAATAAGGTGGATCGAAATGATAATGTAGCATCAATAGTGCATGATCGAGCAATGATGATGTTGACAGTTGACCTGTGTTTGTGACAAGTTGAAGGTTACACCTGATCAAATACCCTAGAATAACGAAGCTTCTCAACATCCAAATTCTTTGGACACATCAAACTCATGAGACTCACATGAGACCCTTGAGTTTCCAAAAGCGTCATCCACACCTAGTCAACAAAATAGTAACACAAGTTTTCAAAATATGCAACTCTAGAATTAATACTCAAATATACAGTTCTCGAATCAATACCCTTTCTTCACTCCACTAGTACATATCAACAAAGAGCAAAACTGGAGCTCTCCAAATTTGACGGTAACGAGAAATGTAGTGTTGCATGGTTCAATAAAGTAGAAGAATATTTCGAGATTTATAGTATTGACAATGATGATGAAAAGATCAGACATGCATCCATGCAAATAGAAGGCGAAGCATATAATTGGTATATGTGGTGGAAGAAGACTACAATTGCTATCAGTTGGAAAAAATTCAAAAATGCATTCTTTAAGAGGTTCCAAGGTGTCAACGAAGAAGAATTCTTTTTAGCACTCACCAGACTGCAACAAAAATATGTGGATGGATACACTCGAGAATGGGAAACTTTAGCTACACGAGTACCTGGATTATCAGAAACTCGTCTCATTCAATCATACATCATGGGACTTAAAGCCCATCTCCAGGTTGAGCTTGAATTTCATGACATCACTTCTATAGAAGAAGCAAGACATAAAGCAAAAGTTGTTGAAAAGAAGCACGAAAAGATGTAGTGGCCAAAAGTTGAAAGAGTATATTCGAGACAAAGACGAAGATTTCCCCAAACGGAGAACACGGATAATACCAAATATGTTCCACCACATCTTCGTGAAGGAGACAAAACTAATTTGGAAATGCAAAGAATGAAAGAAGGTAAGTGCAAACGTTGTGGCGAAAAATGGTACCCTAAACATAGATGTACTAAGGGAAAAGAAGCCAGGAACCTGTATACATGTGAAACAACCAATGATTCAGATAGTGAAGAATCAGACGTATAAGAAGTTGAAGCTTCTCCACAATTTTCTTCAGAACCAGTTAATGAGAATATTTCGCAAGGGTCATTATCGACCATGTCAAGTATATCTCAGCCCCAGACATTAAAGTTAAGAGGACATATCAAAATGAACAATGTAATGCTTCTAATAGATACCAGAAACACGCACAACTTTTTGGACTCAAATATCGCGAAAAGGGTCAACACTTTCGCATATCCCATGCCCAACATGAAAGTGATGGTAGCTGGCAGTAAAAAAATTGAAAAAGTAGGGAAATGCCATAAAGTTAAATTACAAATTTAGGACTATAATCTAGAATCTCCGTTCTGCACTGTACCATTAGCAGTGGACGTGGTCTTAGGTGTCCAATGGCTACAAACCTAGGCACTTAGTCTGCCAACCATCAAAAGCAATTTATAAAATTTAAATGGGAAGCGCATAAATACAAGTTATATGGGTTCCAGGCCCCTTGAGAATCAAATTGTATCATCATCCCGAATGATGAAAATGATCTAGAAGGGAGCACCAACTTATT
>APFE030907799.1:40158-61332 GCA_000404065.3 Pinus taeda | reverse complement strand
GACAATTAGAGAGAAATCAAGATAGAAGTGTGTGTGAGAAATGACTCTCAAGTCATCTCCTTTTATACTAAAACATTGAGCACATGTGGGGTTTTGGTTGCTGGCCGACCTTGACGAATTGTCGTATAACACAAATAAATTCATAACTCCATGAATAATTATCGAATCAGATGATCTTTAGATCAATCCTACACCTCTTGATGAGAGCGATCCAAGAAAAATATCAGCTGCCATAAATAAGATGACTCACATGGAGTTTGGACCTAGTTGCCAATTTTAACACTCCCTCTCAACTAGGGAGAACTCCGTTCGCTGATCCATATGTACGACTTTACTATCTCTGCCATCAGTGCCCTGCACTACTCTGCTCTGCTCTGCTAAACCATGAAGAAGAATAATTGATCGAGAATGTCTCATACCATTCTCTATTGACCCGAAGTCAGTTTTGTTGATCCCAGATCAATATCACTAGAGAGTGTCTCAAATCACTCATACTGATCCCAGATCAATTTCATTGATCCCGGATCAATGGAGGTCATCCTAGCATAGGGAGTACGGTAGATATAACGATGCGTCCATCGATAGTACTACTATGGTCCCTAACCCCATTTCTTGCACATTAGCCAGATGAGAGGTACTTCCCATGAGTCCCAGACTGCATGGGTAGGATTCCTCGACAGGAGAACCATTCATCCTATCCCTAAGTCGCCTCGGGGTATCATAGTGGAAGGCTGAGCCATTCACCCTGTACACATCGCACCATTAGGGGAGGGTGAGTCGCCCTATGGTCGCTTGTTGCTCCAAGCAGTGCCCCAAACCCCTCGGAGCTCCTAGAGCTCAATGCATGCATCATGCAGGACCCTTATAAGAAAGTCTCTTAACAACTCTAAGTCGTGTGGGAAAGTCACAAATTTGACCTTTCGCCGGGGCTTAGACAGAATGTTTGCGATCTATACATCAGTCTCAATGTGATGGAGCCTCCTCGCTCATCGACGTATCATATCCCAGATAAGGTAGTATCTGATGTCTATATGTTGGAACAATTATAGAATACGAGATTCCCCAATGATCGAATCCCCGTCTGGTTGACATAGAAGATAACGATGGTATCCATCATGTGTACAAACAACTCACTGAAGAGCTTCCGTAACCAGGCAGCTTCACACGAGGTCATACTCGTAGGTATGTATTCAGTCTAAGCGGTGCTCAAAGCAATCGTCTTCCGCTTCCTGCTCATCCAGGATGTCGAGCAAAACCCAAAGAGAACTAGTGCTTAGAAGTGCTCTTGCGATCCTCCACACTGCCTGCCCAGTCAGCATTCGAATAGTCATGCAACTTCACATTTCCGGCAATGTATCTCAATCCATGAGAGATTGTGCCCTGAAGATATCTCAAAATATCCTTGGAACCAATCCAGTGAGGCTCAACCATATATGAGCTCATCATGCTAACTGCAAATCATATATCCGGACGGAAGTTCACCAAGAACATTAATTGCGAATGAGTTTATGAGTCTGAGAGGCATTTCCCAAATCTGGTCCGGCATCACTACCATATGACTTCTGAAAGTTAAGATCCTCAAGGTAGTCATGGGCTTGCAGTTTACCATTCCGTATATTCGGAATCCAACTCCCTCTTACTTCTGCAAATGAGAGGGTCTGCATCTATCAGAATTAGGTCGTCCTCAGAAGGTGCCGGTATGAGAGGTCTATCATCCACAACCTTCAAGCAAAGGTTTGGATTGCTTTCACTCCTAGTGAATCACAACTTCATTAGACAACTATCAATCCTCTCATATTAAGCCTGGGGTGTTTAGCTTCAGGCCATAGAGGGCTTTCTTCCACCTGCATACATGAGATTCCCGATCATGAATCTCAAACCCCTCTGATTGTTCCAAACCTGTGGACCTGCTATATGAGGTGAATGGTCCCCTTGTAAGATTTTCCTTCGGTACATCTCAGACATGTACCTTCATGGTCTTCTTGAATTTAGCCATCCTTGTCACCATCTGACTCACATCGGGTAGGGCCCCATAATAAGTAGACTACCGGTGCTATAGATGAGATGTGTCGATTGACATGGTCCCCAATGGACCATCCTGCAACTTGATGCAAATTGCCAACCTTGGACCCTTGAGTAAAAGCATCTATGAAAATTCCATTTTCAAATACGTACCTTTCCATCGATGAATGCCACCCTGAAATTTGACTTCCATTGCCGAAATGGACACCGGGTTCTTCTAGCGATTAGGTACACAAAAGAGATTCTTGTAAATGAATCGAGTTACCTTCATTCAATTGAGGGATAACATTCCCGACACCCTTTCCTGGATAGGTGGCATCGACTCCAAGGATCATCCCACAATTGTTTCCATCTCTACTAAATTAGAGAGAGTACCCTTCTATCCAATGAAGTGCCTTGAAGCACTACAATCAATAAGCCAGATTCCCAAAGAATCTGAAGGAGAGGGCCAATACAAGATAGCACTTCTTTATCTTATCAGAAACAACATTTGATTCTTTATACCTAGGGTTGCTTTCTTGAAGAGTTGGCTGTTTCCTTGATGACTTGCATTACCTGTCATTCCTTCAATCATTGAAGATGTCCCTGGAATGATTGTTATCTTCATCAAGAGATATGTCCCTGCCCTTCGGACACTCCTTCGCATAATGCAAAATTTATTACAAACAAGGCATCTGCCTTTCCTTTCACCCTGAGGTCTGGACTTCCCATTCAAGTGATTTGTAGGTGGGCCATTAGAAGCTTCTGCTGCGCCCCTCTGATAATATTCTCTGCTTCGACTTCACCCTTGGTGGATTTGAAGAGGGATGAGGAACCCATTGATCCTTTTGTCCTTTCCCAACTGTCTTCGGTAATTGCTCTTTCACTCTTGCTTGGGCTTTCTCTTCACCTCAGCTTTGATACCATGTTAATTTTAGGTATGTTCTATGGTTAGAGCAATTTATTTCAATTTTCACAGTTAGCTCAATATCTTTTCCAGATTAGCAATCACATCAGCATTAAAGTAAACTACAAATAGAACATAAACATAAATCGCAGAAGACAAGCCAAGACAAGAGGACACAAGATGTGGTGCTAGCCAGGGACAAACCTCAATGTGGGGAAAACCTTGATCAATTCTTCTTATATGTTCTTCAATATTTCAATAGAGAGAGAGAGAGTACATTTACAACAGAAGTCAACACTTGACTTATCTAGATAAGAGCATAGATCATATCTAAGAAGATGATACATGAGATTGCTGAACTCAATTGAAGACATGCTGCGTTAACTGATTCTCCAAGGTGACTCCTTCACCTATCATTGCGCTGCATCTCATCATCATGCTACACCTCGCCGTGCTGCACCCATCATCACAATGCTGGACCTCATGACTGCTGCACCTTATGTTGCACTGTTGTCCCATGTGCCATTGTTGAACCATGTTGTCATATAACATGTCTCATGTGCTTGTAGCACCATGCTTGCCACTGCTATCCATGCTGTCCACACTTGCCATGCTTACCATGCTTGCTGTTGTCATGTCACAACTGCTGTCCCAATTTGCTTTAGCATTCCTTTGCTGTCCCATTTACTAGCACACTGTACCTTGCTGCTGTCTAATGAGTTTGCAACACCATACTTTTCTGTTGTCCTATTTGTAGCCTTGCTGTACCATGCTTGCCGTGCTTGCCATGCTTTTGTGCTGTCCATGCTTGCTGCTGTCATGTCACAGCTGCTGTACCACTCTGCTTTAGCATCCCTTTGCTGCCCCATTTACTGGCACACTGTACCTTGTTGTTGTCTAATGAGTTTGCAGCACCATACTTGGTGCTGTCCCCTTTGTAGCCTCGCTGTACCATGCTAGCCGTCCATTGCTGCTCCTATGAGTGCTTTCTGCCCCACTGTTTGCTGCACCAAGCATCATGCCTAGCTGTCCCATTTATCTTAGCATATCTTGCTGTCCCATTTATTATGCAGCTGCCCCTTGCCACTGCTGCCTAGATATATGCTGTAGCTGCTGTCCCAACAGTCATACTATACCTTGTTGCTGTGCTCTTTGCCTTGCCATCCCTTGCTGCTGTCCGATGTGTCTTAGCAGTACCATGTAGCCCAACTGTTCCATTTATTAGCATTGCTGTCCTGGGCATGTTTGAGTCCTCAAACTCTCATGTTGTCCCTGTTTTGAGGGTCACCTACAGCCCAACTTTTTAGCCGTATTATCTAGGGCACCATAGGTTAGCGTTAGGGCTGCCTTTAGAGTGCATTAGGGCTGCCTTTAGGACAGCGTTTAGGGCTGCCTTTAGGACAACATTTAGGGGTGCCCTTAGACTCCATTTAGGGGTGCCCTTAGACTGCGTTTAGGGCTGCCTTTAGACAACATTTAGGGCTACCCTTAGACTGCGTTTAGGGCTGCCTTTAGACAATGTTTAGTGCTGCCTTTAGACAACATTTAGGGCTGCCCTTAGACTGCGTTGAGGGTTGCCTTTTGGACAGCGTTAGGGCCTCTCTTTGCTTTGATAAGATTCCTCCAAGACTGCGGCTAGGGCATGCTTCCTTGACAATGTTTTAGACTTCTTCTTTGACAATGTCTAGAGCTAGGGCATCTCCTCTAGGGAAGCTCCCTTAGTCTTCTTTCCTCCAACATCTACGGCTTCCACTCCTAGATTTCTCTTCCACTAAAACCCAAGGCAAGTGGAGAGAAATCAAGATAGAAGTGTGTGTGAGAAATGACTCTCAAGTTATCTCCTTTTATATTAAAACGTTGAGCACATGTGGGGTTTATTTGGTTGTTGGCCGACCTTGACGAATTGTCTTATAACACAAATAAATTCATAACCCCATGAATACTTATCGGAATCGGATGATATTTATATCAATCCTACACCTCTTGATGAGAGGGATCCAAAAAAAATATCAGCTGCCATAAATAAGATGACCCACATGGAGTTTGGCCCTAGTTGCCAATTTTAACATAATAAAATCAGGGCTATAAGAGAGTGGCCCAAACCAATTAACATATCCAAGTTAAGGGGTTTTTTATGGTTAACTGGATACTATCAAAGGTTTATTAAAAACTATGCCAATGTAACTGCACCTCTGACAAACCTTCTAAAGAAAAAATCATTTCGTTGGGATGATGAAACAAAAAAGTGTTTTAGAGACTTAAAAGAAATTATGTCTAATGTGCCTGTATTAACAACTCTAGATTTTTCAAAACCATTTATAATTGAGTGTGACGCTTCAGGCTTTGGGGTAGGAGCAGTATTGATGCAAGATGGTCGTCCAATAACTTTCAAAAGATGGAAGCTCAATAAGCGAGAACGTCTTAAGTCTACATACAACAAAGAAATGCTAGCCATTATGCACACACTAGCCAAGTGTAAGCAATATCTTTTGGGAAGTAAGTTCTCCATATGAACAGACCATAACAGTCTCTAGTACCTCCTCCAACATAAAACACTATCTGAAGAACAACAAAAGTGGATTGAAAAAATTGCTGCTTTTGACATGGAGATATTACATAAAAGGGGAAAGGACAATGTAGTGGTAGATGCTCTCTCCAGAAAAGATGAAGAAACATCCTTTTTTGCAGTCTCAACTATAATCCCATAATGGCTTAATGAAATCCGAAGTGAATATGCAAGAGACCCAGAAATATGTGCCCAGAAATATGTTCTATAATTAATAATCCTACTCAAAATCCAAAATTTGAAAGGAAAAATGATATTTTGTGTTATAAAGGGAGCATTTACCTAAGCCCTAACTCTAAATTCTAGTCCAAGGTCCTCAAGGAATCCCATGACTTGTTTTAGCAAGACATGTAGGGTTCTTTAAAACCTACTATAACTCACGTCAGTCCTTTTTTTGGAAAGGAATGAGTAATGACATTCAAAAATATGTAGCAGAATGTGATCAGTGCCAAAGGAATAAAAGTGAAAGCATTAAGACCCCTTGCCTACTCCATCCCTTGAATATTCTTAATCAAAAGTGGGGAGAAGTATCAATGGAATTTATTGAGGGATTACCCATGTCAGACGAGAAGGACAAAATTTTCGTAGTAGTTGATAGACGCACAAAATATGCACACTTTATAGGGATGAAGAAATCAGATTCAACAAAAGAGATTGCTGAGATATTTTGTAAAAATGTCTACAAATTACATGGTTTTCCCAAAGTCATTGTTAGTGATAGAGATGCCAAATTTAAAGGGATTTTTTGGAAGGAACTTTTCAAACATGTTGAGCCATACCTCAACATGAGTTCAACATATCATCCTCAAACAGACAGACAAACCGAGACTGTCAGTAAAATGCTTAGAAGCTTACCTTCGTTGTTATGCAACAGATAAACAAAATAAGCGGGCTCAATGGTTACACCTCGCTGAGTGGTGGTACAATTCAACATATCACATTTCCGCAAAAATGACCCCAATTTCAAACTTTGTACGACTATGAACCTCCTAAATGGAAAGACTTGGCCTTCACCGAAACTAGAGTTTCAACAGTTAGAGACTAGTTGGAAGAGACCCAAAAAATCCCGCAAGCATTGAAAGAAAATCTCAGTATTGCAAGGAATCGCATCAAACAACAAGCCAACCAACATAGATCGGAAAGAGAATTTGTAGTTGGAGAGTGGGTATTTGTTAAGCAACCTTATAAACAAGTATCCTTAAAGCAGATGGGTAAAAACAAGTTGGCACCGAAATTCTTTGTACATCTTGTTGACTGCTGGAGTAGCACCTGACGATTATTTGACGACTCCATGCCCAAGGATGATCCAGAGGACACTTGTACCATCAGATGTCATCAGTCAACAGAGTTTTTTAACTCTCCTTCTATCTTCTCATCATATTTCTTCTTTGTACCCAGATTCCACACCCTACGGGGAACTGTAATAAGTGATGCTAGTATGATGTTTCTTGAATTTGTAACAGGCCTAGGATGTGGGACTCGATCAGCAAACGAGTACACCTTGGAGTGTTTTTTTTATCCGGTTAATTATCCCTTCTTTTCCTTTCTTTTTCAGAGGGGGATAATTCTCTGGATTTTTTCACTCGTGCACACCCCAAAGCCGAGGTGACGGTTTGAAGATTGAGCCCCTGATACATCTTAGTGTCTAGGGTCGATGTATATTACCATACTAGATCACACGTAAAGTTTCGTGGAATTTGGCTAGGTCTAGGTAGGATTTTTAATAGTTAAAATTTCCCGCAAAGCGGGATTTTTTAATTATTTTTTGTGTAAAGGCATAGATAAGTGGCATTAGGAGATGCCTGGGGCGTATGACCAGTCAAAATTCATCCTCAGAGGCCCAGCATTCTCCTAGAGCCTACTTTGGGGGTCAAAAAATGATTCATAGTCCCTCAAAAGGCAATTTTTCCAGTGACAGTGGCAAAAATGAAGAAAAAATTCAAAAAAAATAAATAATTGGAAAAATTTTAAAAATTTTCCAAAGTCAAAATAAGTCAAATTTTGACATGGAAGTCAAGCAGAAAGTCAAAGGTGACGTGGCAAAGAAATGTGGGGCCCACCACATGAAGTTTCAACTCAACTCAACTCAAAGTCAACAAAGGTCAAAGTCAAAGTCAAAGTCAAAGTTTGAGTTCATGAGGCAATGGAATTTTCAAAAGTGTAACTTTGATTTAAATTTAATGTTGAAGAATTATTATAAGCTAAGTCAAAGTGGGACCCCACCTCACCATAGCTCAGCCCACCAAAATGTACGTAGCTTAGCCATGGAAAAAGTCCGTACGGCAATCTTAATTTCAGCTGGTCAAAACAATGTTCACGTGGGCAGTCAAAAAGTTCAACGCATATATTCTAACTCAGCAGCAAAACGTGGGCCCAACAAAGGAATATTCAGCCATCTACATTGACATTCCAGCAAAACGTGGGCCCAGTCAAAGGCTGTCCCAGCAATCCGTACGCAGTTCACTCACAGCCAGTAAATACGCAGTCCAACAAACCAGTCAAACAGCAGTTGGCACACGTGGGCAGCAGTCAAAGATTCAACTCAGCAGTGTTTACGTGATCAGGAATGTACGTGGGCAATGCACAGCAAATCTTCAACGCAGCTGTCCAGCAATCCACGTTGGCAATACACAGATTAAAGGCAGTCAACGTGGCAATATACTCAGCATTTAACGCTGATCTGAACAGCAAGTTATGTGCAGTCAATCAAGGTATATACGCATAGTTTAAGAGGCAGTCTACAACATGTTTAATCACAGCCAATGGACAGCAGTTCAAAGGCAGTTATACAACGGTTTGTTGGCAGTCAAACAACAGTTTTAACGTAAATATTACAGCAGTTCATACAGCTGTCTAAGCCAACAGTTAACGTGGCCACAAACAGCAGTTCAACAGGCAGTTAGATCAGCATATTAACTCAGCAAAAACAACAGTTATCTTCACATTGGGATTGTCATCAAGCCACTTGTCATTTCATCTCTTCATTGGGATCTTCACCTGATTGCCATTTGTCATTGGAATTTGCCTTGGGATTGTCTCCCATTTTCCTATTTATATGAGCCTTGGGCTCTTATGGTAATATCATAGAACGAGCTATTGGGCTGGCGGAGACTCTGCCGGATTTTGTATTCAGCATTCCTATGAATAAATAAAAGTCTTTGGGGTTAGCAGCTTCTCGTGTGGTGCATGCCTTGGTATATGAGGTATACTTGTGTCGTTTAATGTTCATGTGATTTTCATTTGCTATCTTTTGTTTTTTTCATTTTGCCTGAAGGCACTATTGTCTAGGGAGGAGAGATTTGCATCTATCTCAAATCTCTTCTGGGCTTGGTATATTTTGTACACTGGTTGTAGCTTGTCCATTCTCGGTTGAATGACAAGCTCAACTTGGTCTCTATATGCCAAGTCTCTTTTTGCACTAACAATTCGTTTGCAAGTGTTTTCTGTGTTTTCAAGGGACAGGTTGCCAGCTCTGTTGGAGGGCGAGGACTTCTTCGGCGGGAATAGTCACCTCCCAGGATACCAAGGATCCCACATGCTGTTCAAGCCATCAAGCTCTCAAGACATCAAAAAGATTTACTTAAGAGGGAGTTTCTCGAGCCCTTAGCTTAGTTTCTATTTTGAAAAGTTAAAACAAAATTTTCTCCTTTCATTTAAAAGCATTTTTTCATTTTGAGCATAAAAAGAAATACAAACAAAAATATTTTCATTTCTGAAATAACAACGTTTTAAGGCACTGGTCATTTGTGTGGTACATGCTCATCGTATGGTTAATGGCTATTGTTTATATTTCGTTTTGATTTTAGATCTTAGATTGACAATCTTATTTAAATCAAATAATTCTCCTAGAACTTTTCATCTTAGCTTTAGGCTTAACTTTCCATTTAGGGACCACCCCCCTTAGCTGGCCTAGGAGATAGCTAAAACGGAGAGAGTTGGGATCAGTGTGACAGCCCCTTCTCTGAGTTCCCTGCCACCAACCACACCTTGTGGGGTTGAAGGCTTTTCTCGCTAACTGTGTAGGTAGGTGCGGGCGGCAGGGTCAACACATCTGATCTTTCCCTGTTTACTGGGAGACCTATGATTTGGTCGGGGAGATTGATCTTGAGAGAGAATGAAAAATACCTCCTTGGCTAAGAGGGAGTGTTGGAATTTGAGTAGACATGGTCGGTATTTTCATCATGAATAAATTGGAAAAAATGTGTATTTTGCCTCTACAAATAGCTCAAGTCAGCCTCCTTTTTTGTTCAGGTTGGCTGCGCCCCTTAGAGGCACCTATTCGACCCCTTGTGAAGACTATTTATATGTGAGGCATTCCTCCTCATTTGGCAATCCGTATCGCATATGTTTCTGTCTGTTCTAGAGAGTTCTGTGGAAGGAACAGAGGATGGAAAATAGAAGAAAAGAGGCTTGACATCTGTGAGATCATTCTTTGGTTATCTGTTGTCTTTGATATCTTGTTTATCTGGATGTATTGATGTTGAACTCTCTAGATTTATGGGTTTTCCCCTTGTTGGTTTTTCCCTGTTCATAGGCCTAAATCTCTGTGTCTCTTGTTTATCGTCTCACTGTTATTTCTAATGCCCTTTCATGTTCAGTGGTTGAAATTTTCTTGTATAACTGTTTGATGATGGTATGTGGAAATAATGCTAATTAATCATTAGAATTAGTTATCAGGTGAGAAAATTTTGTTCTAGTTTCTGCCCTCCTAGAAAATTCAAGAAAATTAAGGTTCTTCAAGAATACTTTCCTCTCAGGCCCAGGTGCCAATAGCACTTTATTCCACATGGACGCTGTGATTATGGCTTGTACCCTCATCCATCCTCATTCTTATTTGACTCTTATTTGTTGTAGAGTCTACTATTTGAATGTAGAGTGAATTCTTTGCATGGAGGCAGGTCCCTTCCACATACAAGGGTGTCTTGTGCACCAATTGGGTGTTTGGCTTGTTCGTGACCTCAAAATTAGATTATTATTTAGCTGTCTATCACAACATTGCAACACTTTCTCACTTCTTTCTTAACTCAATGATTACTGTTTTCTATTTGCATGAGAGTTGCATCAGTCTTTGTTTTGTACATTCTTTGTTCTAAATGCATTTCTGGGTACAACAGACAAATTGTCAAGCAACTGAGCAGTGATACATGCTATTCTGCCTTCAGTTTAGCATATTATGCAGTTTATATAGTGTCAGACCATTACCTTACGGTGTCTTTGTTTATTTCCCATAGTGTCCAACCATTTCTGTCTTTGAATGGTCCTGTAGACAAGATTTGTGATTGATAGATTGGGAAATATCA
The DNA here is from genome assembly GCA_000404065.3 of Pinus taeda. NCBI lineage: Eukaryota > Viridiplantae > Streptophyta > Pinopsida > Pinales > Pinaceae > Pinus > Pinus taeda. The sequence continues at coordinate 50,558 of APFE030907799.1, read as the reverse complement.
TTGCAATTGAGATCCCTTCTTTTCTCTTACCTTCATGGTATTCATTTAATTTATTTGTAGCTATTTCTTTTTTGTTTTTGTTTCCGCTCTTGTATGTCTTCTTACCCAAGCTCTTCTTTCATTGCCCTGTTATGCATCATAGGATAAAGATATACCATTCTTACAGTTCTTTAATTTTGATTGAGTGTATTTTGCAGTTTGGACCAACTATATTTGGAGCTTCAGGACACTACACTCATCATTTTTCATCAAAATCTCATGGTCGAATCGGAGGCAGGATTGGAAGGTCTGTGATATCAAATATATTTGTTGTAATAAGTTACACAAAAAAAGCTGCTTTCGAATGATTTTGTATTTTCTGACAATTGTAGTTGCATGATATCTAAGGTCGCATCGTTTATAAGATAATGAAAGAATATTATGATTATCCCTTTATTAAACATAATGGACCAACTTTTGTAGTTGAGTTTGTTAAAAGTGCAGAGATAAGAAATAATCTGGTTATGACTCCACTCATGATATAAAAAATTAGATTAGTCAAAGGTGTTATACCCTGGTAGCCAGGGTGTGTGGGCATGGGATCAAAAAAGGTACAGTTCTACCCACTGCTCACTCATGCCCTCTCTCTCTTTATATATGTGTGTATGTGTGTTTGAAAAGTTAAGCCTGGAAAAAGTTAAAATACACAACTATGAAAGTAGAAATTTAACAGTTACAATTAAAATGTAAAACAATATTTACTATGATAATAACAATGTCACAATCACAATTCCAGTTTCATATTAATGATTTAATTTTCAAAATTTCGGATCAATGTTTGAAACTGCAATACTTGGAAATAATTTTAGATTTATAGACAAATACAGAACATGCTCAATGGCATTTACTCAGGGCATAAATCGCTAGTGACTGGTGACTAATTAGTAATTCTGACAATTGATTCATTGATGTTCTACATCTTGATCCTTAGTCAATATGCTCTGGAGATGGTCATTACTCTCAATTTGTGACTTATTTTTTGGGTATACTATAAGTAGCTCCACAAATCTATCGGGTTATATTTCATCACCCATACATATACCATCATCTGTAAATTGGTTTGATTTTTGGAAGCACCCTACTTGTGTCTTGGGTCTTACCAAGTACGAAGAGGATGGGTACTATGAATGGAAACTGAATTTTCTGCCTTCTTAGATCCCATTCAATTTTTAAAAATCATAAGTACTCCAATTCTTCTAGCATGCTGAGGATCTAGCTACGAGAGTAACCATATAGCAAAATGCTTATAGCTGTTAGGCATGTACACCATGAATTTGGCATTAGATTATTAGATACTTGCCATGATGCCTTCCACAGAAAAGCCTTAATTCTGCCAAGCTCATGTTGCTTATGTGAAAAGTGGGAAAACTGAGATTGGACAAGGGATTCTTCTGTTACATCTAGATCGTAAATCTTTTTTAATGCCATCATGGATCCCTTCATGATTGTTTTTTCACTTGAAGGAGACATTTTCTTTGTTCGCTCATTATCATGCCATTTTGGAGTCAAGGGTTGTAACTTGTAACAATAGTTACAGGGGTTGAACCCCATAACCATGCTCCTTCTTAACTTGGGGAGATCAAACACTTCCTTATTCTATAACATTGTAGAGCCTGTCATAGCTTCATTCCTTCTTACAACATCAAGGGCATCTTATATAACTTCCTTCATCATGCTTTATCATTATCATCGGACATCTTAATCATTTGAAGATTATGTACTTGCAAAACTTTAATAGCAAGTACAACCAAAAACATACAGAAGCATGAAGTTAATTATATCAAAATCATGTTACTACAATGGAAGTATTTAGACTTTAGACATCAAACACCTAAACTTAGTTAGTTTCATAGTCAAGAAGCATGAAGTTAATTATATCAAAATCATGTTACTACAATGGAAGTATTTAGACTTTAGACATCAAACACCTAAACTTAGTTAGGTTCATAGTCAACAAGAGACACATCTTTTTACATACTAGACTTCAACTTCTTGCTAGGGTTTTGTCATAAACCCTACACCCCATCTTCGAGACACAAAGCCTTAGATATTATTAATTCAATCAAATAACAATCCTACTATACATCTAAGGTTTCATCAAATTTCAGAATTTAGATGCCATACTCTGCTAGGCTTAATTGCAAACCCTATATTTTATCAAAACTTTATTAGACAACAATCACATCCTAGAATATCAATCTTTACTAGGGCTTTGTTACAAACCCTAGAATTCACGAACTAAAACATGAGCATCAATAATTAAGTCAACATACTTGCACATGCATATCTAGGATGCATCAATACATTGAAGTTAGATATACAACAATTTTCTCTAGGCTAGGGTTTCAATCATGTGGAAGAATATACACCTATGGTTTTACCATAAATATTATAAGGGTTTTGCTCATAAGCCCCAATTCACCAAACCCTTAAGATCTAAGGTTTTAATACATAACATAGATATTAACAACAAACCCTAAAGGACTAGGGTTTTTATCATAACAATACCAAAACCTTAAACATAAAATGAATGTTTTCTAGATTGTTGAAGTTTCTAAATTTACTTAGTTTAGAAATCCTTCATGCACTTTTCTGATTTATTCCTACCTACTTGTTATTTTTCTTTAAGAAGTTATTTACAAAGTAAATACTAAAAATAAACACGAGTGCATGCTTAACATATTACAGATCAACAACTAAAAGAAATAAGAAAAAACACACCACATGACACCATTATTTTTGGACCAATGTCCTCGGAAAAACCCAATGCGGGAAAACCGGTGCAACTATTTGAGGGTTTTCTTATTAAGCAATATCAGAGTACAATCTGGGTGCCGTAACTGGTCTACCCAACAGAGAATTTCCTTAGCAGCTATACCTCACAGGTTGAGAGAAATCTCATGGCTGAAACCTCGGAAAACCCTTCCGGCAGCTCGTCAGCACAAAACTGCTCCTGCAACCCCAGCATCTGCCCAATCTGGATTGCGTCAGCACCTCTCTGTCTCACGATGGCCCTGCGTCGGCCCCAGGAGGCCATGCGTCAGCTTCCTAGGCCTCTATGTCAGACACATTGGCCTCTTTGGTGCTCTGCGCAACACTTGGTTGCCTTTGCATGGCCCTGCGTGAGCCCTTACTGGCTCTGCGTCACTCTCCTTGGCTGCTGTGCTGCTCTCCCGACACATTCTCTGCCTTCTCTGTTTCTCCGTACTCAATGCCCCTCAGCTGCTCTCCAGATCACTGATTTTATCTCTCTGAGCAAACCTCGCTCTAGAGAATAGAATGATTGATCATTTGGTGTAATCTCCAAGTGACCCTCAAGCCTCCTCTTATACTTTTCCTGTTGACGATTCAACGACTGAGATTAAGTCCCTAATCAACGGCTAAGATTGGATCTGGCTTGATCGATGTCTTTTGGACCACTCTAGCACAGATTCATATTAATACTCATTAATATTTTATTTTCCCTAAGTTTAATCTTAGGGACTCCAAAAAAATATTAATTATTTTAATATCTCTTGATCTGTTTAGAATCCGCCCAAACCCTTTCTGGGTATTGGAGATCTTATGTGTCCCAACCTCTCCACCAAATTTTGTGGCTAGAGCACATCCGATGCTACCCCAAATCAATACTCCCTCTTTGCGAGGATTGTGCTCTAGTAATACTCCTCACTGAGTATTACTTTGATCATCCGGCATCAGTACTTGTGCTGATGCTAGGCCTTCTTGCCCAATATCCTTTGCACTGCTGCCTCCTGCATTGCTGCCCTTGACTCTGCTACTGCCACTGCTGCATCTGTATGACAACTCCCTTTGCATCCATGCTGCCGCAGGTCCTTTCTCCCAGCACTGCATCCGCACTGCACCTCCTCTCATCATGCTGCATCGTGTTGCCCATTGCTGCACTGCAACTCAGTTACTGAGAAGTAAGTAACTGATCTCCCAACTGACCTCCCTGTTGGGCTAGAGACACCCACTGATGCTGAAGCTCCCTCTGTCGCTGACAAGTGCTCCCTCTCTGACCTCTGCGCTGCTGCAACAACTCTTATGCACCTCGCACCGTTGCACACCTATCTATGCCGTCCTGCACTGGTGCAACACTCCTATGCCTCTCGCACCGCTACAGCCTGCTAGCCTCGCGCTGTCTCGGGACTTCTGCGCTATAGCACTCTCTGCCACTCCATCCGCAATCGTCTCTACCCACTCAGCTAGTCTTGCTACTCTTCGTCGAGGCTCCCGTAGCAAGGTCTAATCCAAGAGGCTGGGTACCTCGAGGATCCTGCCCCTCATCGCCTGTAGTCCGCCTGACTACAGCTTGATGTCTCCCCACTTCCGCTCAAGTGGCGCGTGTGCACTCATGGCACAGCCATCGTCTGTCAAAACTTCCTTTTCTGCCCGTGCTGGCACTGCCTTAGTCTCGGAAGATTCTCCCTTACTCTTCTTCCTTGGGCACTGGGTCGCATAATGACCCATCTCCCCATAGTGGAGCACTTGATCTTGGAGAGATCTTTCTTCTTTCGCTTCTCGTGCTTTCCCTCAGATGCTAGGGCCACATCCTCCTCCTGCTTGACCTTGATCCCTTTGTTGTTGCTACCTGCCGTCGACTACTGTTTGATCTCTTCCCGGCGAAGAGTTGCCCACATCTTGTCCCAATGTAGGAGAGTCCCTCTGCCCAGGATGCTCTGGACAAACACTTCCCACTCTTCTGAGACAACATTCAGGGCTGTCTTCACCATAAGCTCCTGATCCGGTGTTGCTCCTATAACAGTCAACTGATCTCGAATCTCATTGAGTCCTCCGAGGAAGGAGTCAATCGATTGACCCTTCATCTGATACAACCTCATCTGGTTCTCGAGCGACATTCTTCTCTGCACAAAAGTATGCTAGTACAGGTTCTTGAGAGCCTCCCACATCTCAACTGCTGTTTCCTTCTCGGCTATATGTGGTACCACATGATCCTTTTGACCCCGTCAAGGATAATGCACTTGGCCCTCGCCATCACCTCCTCGTACTTGTCGTTATCATTGGGGTCGACTGGGATAGCTATAACCTTTAAGGCGAAGATCTTGACACGATTCTTGTCAAGGACTGATAAGATTTTGGCCTTCCAGACTGTGAAGTTCGATGCTCTGTCTAGTCTATCCTGGTCTCTTACCTCGTGAAGTGCCATGACGCTCCTCTGCTTCCCTCCTGGAAGTTCTCTGTTCGACTCCTCTGAGTCTCTACTTCTCGTCTGGAAGTTCTCTTCTGGACTCCCTCTGAGTCCCGATTTCCCTCTTGGAAATCCTTTTGCCGCTTGTCGAGATGCCCCCTACTCTGATTGTCTTGTGCAACTGCATTGCTGATCCGAGTTCCTCTGCTAGAAACCCTTGGTAACAACTCCTCTGGCGCTGTTCTATCAGGTACTGTTCTGATTACAGTACCTCACCAGCTCCACTATGCAATATTCCTGCAGCCTTCTAGACCCCAACAACTGCCTCTCTGTGAACTGCGTCAGCCCCTCTCTGCCTCACACTGCCTCTGCGTCAGCCCTTTGGCCCTCTGCGTCAACAACACTGGCCTCTCTGAGGCTCTGCGCAGTTCTTGGCTTCTAATGCATGGCTCTGGCTAGCTCTGCGTCACACTTCCTTGGCTTCTGCTATGCTAAAAACAACTTTTGTCACCTCGGGACAACTGTTTTCTGCTGCTATTGCTCCGCGTGGCTGATGTCTTTTAGTCCTCTTATGATTTGCAATCATGCTCTGATACCATGTTGAAGTTTCTAAATTTACTTAGTTTAGAAACCCTTCATCCACTTTTCCGATTTATTCCTACCTACTTGTTATTTTTCTTTAATAAGTTATTTACAAAGTAAATACTGAAAATAAACACCAATGCATGCTCAACATATTACAGATAAAAGAAAGAAGAACAAACATACCACATGACACCATTATTTTTGGACTAATGTCCCCGGAAAAACCCAATGTGGGAAACCCAGTGCAACTATCTAAGGGTTTTCTTGTTAAGCAATTTGAGAGTACAATCCAGGTGCCGTAACTAGCCTACCCAACATAGAATTTCCTTAGCAGCTATACCTCACAGTTTGAGAGAAATCTCCTGGCCGAGTTGTATTATGTGAAGTCAAAAGTGTCAGATAGACCCTCCAAGACCTTGTCAACAAGCAAAGATCAAGTCGGCCTTCATAAGAGGACAAGTCGGCCTTGAAGTAACTATTCGACCTAGAAGAGAAGCCTATATTTTAGAGACTTCAACCTCACTTGAAGAGCACTCATTCAACACACAAGAGATTCGATCAAGCAAGAGGAAGAGACTGAAAAGGTGCGAAGAAGTGGAGGACTAGAAGAGGAAGAAGAAAGTGAAGTTTTGGGACTGTTTTTGGGCTATTTTCCTTCAAACATGTGAGAAAACAAGGGCACCTATTGCAACAACTAAGACCAAATTTCAAAGTCGAGTTAGGGCATCATTTGACATACTTTGCAAGCTGAGTTTCCAAGAAGAAAGGATCAATTCAAGCGAAGGAGAAAAGAGGAAGAAATCACCATATTTTCCACATGTGCAAGAGCTAGGGTTTCTACAGAAGAATGAAGCAACAACGTTGTAGCTTGTTGTACTTTAAAATGGTAAATACATAAATGTATTGTAAATAACATTTTTTATTGATAACTTTATAGAACAAGGATGAATGGATGTTACAATGAGGGCTCGCTTATATACCTAGGCAGGTGCCCCTTCATGAATGGTAATGTCCTTTAGAGACATTCCTCTTCATTAACTAATCATAAATTAACTATAGCTATGAAATGAACAAGGTTTGTATACTCAAAGGAATGCTTTGATACTACTGAAGCAACAACACTGTAGCTTGTTGTACTTTAAAATGGTAAATACATAAATGTATTGTAAATAATATTTTTTATTGATAGGTTGATAGAACAAGGATGAATGAATGTTACAATGAGGGCTCGCTTACAGGTGCCCCTTCATGAATGGTCATGTCCTTTAGGGAGATGCCTCTTCATTAACTAATCATTAATTAACCATAATTATAATTATTATTTATTCATTTATATTTATTTTATTTGTATATAAATTATATTTGTAACAAAGAAGTTGCTGGGGTCGAAGTTGTTGGAGAAGCTACTAGAGAAGTTGCTAGGGTCAAAATTGCTGGAAAGAAAGCTCATCAAGGAGAAAGTTTGACTTGGTCTTGGAGAGGTCTTTGTCAAGGGTCATAGGTCATGGAATCTGGCATTTGAAGCTCTATACGAAGAGAAGAGTTCTTGTGGGTCTTGAGAGGTTTTGGCCCTAGCTAACAAGCTACATTTTGTGTCTCCTTGTTTCATTGATCTTTCTTTGTTTGGTAGCTGTTTGATGATAGAGAACACTAATAATAATGGAGTAAAAGAGAAGCTAATCAAGTTAAGGAAAAATATATCACAAGCAGTTATCAAAAGAAGAGAAATCACCTAATTTAACTGCCCCTAGGTTTCTCAACACATTTTTCATTATAGATTGATATTCTTCATTCATAGCAACTTTCCATTCTTGATGTTTGACAATATCTTCAAAGAGGATGGTTCTGCTTCAATCAACTTTGTCATATAGGCTGCATACCCATAATATCTTTTTGGCTTTTTACTTTCCTTGAATGTTTCTTTAGTTGCAACATGCCCTTTTGTTTCTTGAAGAGTAGATGTTAACCAGGCAGGTCTCTTACGAGTTTCAGGGATTATGACTCGCTGCATAGGTTCACTGGGACCACCTTCTTCATAATTAGATATAATATCTTCTTCTTCCCTTGGACATTCTTCAAATATTGGTAGATCTTCATCATCAGAATCAATAGGGAGATCTTTAGACTTCTTGTAGGTAATGTTTTCATCAAAACATCCATGCTTACTTCAATTCATTGACCTTCCTTGATGTAGATTCTGTATGCCTTTGACGAGGCATTATAACCAACAAATATGCCCTTTATGCTTGTAGGATCTAATTTCTTCCTTTTATCTTTTGGGATGTGAATGCAGATAGGGCAACCAAATATTCAGAGATGATCTATAAAAGGTTTTTGTTTTTGTTTCTTTTTTTACTTCTTCCGGTAAATGCTTCTTCAGGAGTCATGTTGTCAAGTATCTTATGAGGACTTCAGTTTTGAATATAGACTGTTGTTTTGGATGCTTCACCCCATAGAAATTGAGGTAAGTCTTGGTCATGCAATATAACTCAAATATATTCTTCAATTGTACGATACTTTCTTTATGCTACTCCATTTTGTTTAGGTTTGTATGGCACTATCAGCTCCCTCTTAATTCCGACCTCCTTACAGAAAACAATGAGTTCTTTTGATGTGTATTCGCCTCCATTGTCAGATCTTAGCACTTTAATCTTCCTTTCTATAAGATTCTCTATTTCTACCTTGAATTCTTGAAATTTATCAAATACTACATCCTTGGACTTACGAAGATAAATCCAAGTCTTTTTTGAGCGGTCATCTATGAAGGTTACATAGTACAAATGGCTTGCTAGGGATTTTGTAGCCATAAGAATACAAGCATTGGAGTGAATAAGATCCAAAAGTTCCTTACATCTTGTAGTACTGCTTCTAAAAGATTTCTTCACATTTTTGCCTAATCCACATCCCTTACAAATTCCTTCATGCTCTTCCTTTAGTTCAGGGATGCCATTCACCATTGAGTTTAACGATGGTAAGATTTTGTAATGAGGGTGTCCAAACCTTCTATGCCAAAGTTCACATGGACTGATTTCAAGGTGAACCATGGCTTGATAGAGAGATGTAAGTAATTTGTAGGGTCTATCCTCATGAATTCCAATGATTTTTTGCATTATTAATGCTAGAGCCCTTACCCCATATAATAACTTTTCCATCAACCATCAACAAAGACAATTCTATCTCCTTTATCTTCTAGACACGAAATGGAAAGTAATTTTTTCTTAAAACCTGAGACATATAGAATGTTGTTGAGATGTATGTTTCCCCTGTGTTCTAGCTTTAACGTGGTTGATCTAATTCCCCTTAGTGCATCGCTGTTTTTGTCTCCAAGTGCGACTGAATAAGAAGATATTCCTTTTGATAGGGTCTTTAGTTGTCCATGTGCACCTGTCGTATGTCTAGAAACTCCACTGCCAATTACACGTATGTTATCTTCAAAAGTACCTGTAAGTGCTGAGAATAATCCTTCGTTCAAATCCTTTGCAGTGAAGGTCTTGGTCATATTGTTCTTGATAGACAATAAGAGATCTCCAAATGTTTTGATACCTTGCTTGAGATGTTTTCTCATCATAGAAAACTGCTTCAATGACTTCTTCAAGGATGTAGTGATCTTCATTATGCCCTTTGTCAACTTTAGCTTTGAAACCATGTTGAGAAATCAATAGGGTTACAATTGATGTGATTTCTCTTTAACTTGATAAGTGCTTGTGATATTCTTTTACTTTTCTTTATGATTAACTTTTTCTTCTCTTATTATTATAGTGTTCTTATCATCAAACAACCACCAAAATGTGAAAATCAATAGAACAAATGGACACAAGATGTAGGGTAAAAGCCAGGGCCAAAACCTCTCCTAGAGAGGAAAACCCACAAAATCTCTTCTCTTCTTATAAAATCTTCAAATGACAAATACCAAGACCCTTAGACTTAAGACCAAGACCCTTCCAAGACCAAGTCAAGCTTCTTGAGAATGTGCTTCTCTTCACCAAGTCAAACCAAGTGAAATCTCTTCCAAATGCACAACTTTGATCCCCAGGACAAACATCGGCCCCCAGCAACAAACTTCGACCTTCTTTGCAGTGCTGCAATTTCGGCTTTTCTGCAATTTGTTGCAACTTCAATAATGTAAACTTTGAAACGGGAACTATAAACTCAAAAAGGAACTCTGGCCAAAAAATCGCTAAAAAACATCAAAAACAGTGCTAAAAACGAAAAGTGTTGATGTTGGAATAACACCTTTTTTTTCTAGGGTAAATTTTGAACATGTTTTAAAAATGGCAGTGGAAACCAATTTTTTGTGCAAAAATTGTCCCAAAAACACTCTCAAAACGAAAAGTGTTGATGTTTGAATAACATTTTTTTTTTCAAGGGTAATATTTCAACATTTCGAAATAATGGCATAAAATAATTTACCATGACCTTAAAAAACATTAAAATTTCAAAAAAATAATGAAAAAAAAAATTAAAACAATGAAAAAACACAAAACAAAAAAAAAGTTAAAAAAATAGCAAAACATAAATTAAAGTATATACTAAAAACAAAACATAAAATAAAAACGAAAAAAATAAAAATCAATCATAAAAATGTGAAAAAAGATAAAATTAATAAACTAAAAAAAAACTTAAAAGT
>APFE030907799.1:14708-28335 GCA_000404065.3 Pinus taeda | reverse complement strand
GTAATACCGAGGAGAGAATGACCCGTCGGATCACTACATATCGTGACCGTCGGATTGTAAGTTACAAAATGTACAACGGTAAAGAAACACACTTTACCTAACGCTAACCTAACTCTATACTAGACCAAGTTGAACTTAACTATTCCTATGTGTCGGAATATCCTAACATACTTTCCCACAATGTAATAAGATATAGCTAGGTTCATTACATGACGTATATTTTATTGTACCTACAAGTCTAGTAACACAAAAATGGTATATATCATCCATTACATGTATCTAATTGTTACTAGGAAAGCAATTCCATGGACTTACGATAGGTTTACCAGCAACAAAGAAGGAACATGTCTACCTATTCGTGGTAGTTGACAAGTTAAACAAATTGTGCATTATCATGCCCTATAAAAATACCATCAAAGGGAAAGAAACAAAAACTTGTTATTTCAAAAAGTATGGGTGCACTTTAGATAGCAAGGAGCATTATTTCCAACAGGGACACCATATTTCTTAGTGCATTTTGAACTAAATTGTGGGATAGTATGGACATGATGTTAAATAGGTCAACAAAATTCTATCCATAGATAGATGGTAAAACATAAGTAGTCAATATGACTTTGGTCAATAGAAAATAAGTACTTAATAGGACCTAGGATGAAAATATGGTCTATATGCAACACTCTTATCATAGAGTAGTCCACACTTCTACTAGTAAGTCACCATATGAAACTTGCTTTGAACATTTTCCACCTTGATGTCATATATGGACAACAAGGAGGAGCGAGGGACAATCTCATAAGAGATGCATTAAGAGTATACAAAAATGTTGATAAGATTAGGTAGATCCATTTGCAAGTATAGGATATGTTAAAGAAGTCATAGGAAAAATACAAGGTTAGGCATTATGAACAAAAAATTGAGAATTCATTCAGAGCGGGAGACAAGAGTATAGACACAGTTGAAGAAAGAAAGAGTATAGAGTCTTAGTAAGAGATTAAGGCCCTATGATATGCCCCTTTTGAGATACTAGAATATTTTGGAGATAATGTCTAAATACTTAGTATACCCCCATACATACACATTTAATACGTGGTGAATATGGAATATATGAAATTTTATTAGCCTTCCATGTTGGATTAGAAAAAGGAGCCGGTTGTACCTTCCATGGAGGAATTAGCACCATATGATAAGGCAAAGCTAATAGAGGATATAGTTTTGAAAAAGAGGTTTGGAACTACAAGGTAGGAGTGGTATGACCTTTGGTAGATTGGGTTGAAAGGATAAATTTTAGGAAAATCAAAATGGTACTATAGGGAGAAGGTAGAGGAAAAATTTCCTCACTTGATTTAGTAAATACTTTGGGGACCAAAAGCTTTCAAAATGCAAAGGTATGATATAAATTGGATCATTATATTATTATCCATCAATATTGATGGTTTTAGAGTGGAAAAAAATGGAGGAATAAACTTGTAGTGTTACTTTTACCAGTGGTCCCAGTTTGAAGAATTGGAATCTCAAACCTTCTGGGGACAGTTTAAGGAATTAAATGACATTTTACGGGTCCAAACTCTCTCGTTTAAGTGTCAAAATATGAGAGAATATTCTACATCCACATAAATTTCTAGTAGTGAAAGTATTATGTTAATAGATGTTTGTATGCAAATGTTATGCCTCACACAAACTAACCTATTGTGATTGACCACCTTGGTTTGAGAGGATGCCATGTCTGGTGGAAACATAATCCTTTGGGGTTATGTGTATTTGGCACATTCACTTGAGAGGAAGGTGAAGAGTCTCAAGTGAAGCCAAAATATTATGGGAAGTCCAATAGACCTCATGGAAGATGAAAACCAAGGGTCAATCAAATTTTGTGAATAATATGCATCACATGGTCATCCAAATTAATCCATTATTTGGTGTGTGTTAAACAGTTGTATTAGAGTGCAAATCCTAATCAGAACCATTTTTAGCTTATCATTATTATCCTATCACTATTTCCTCAATGTACATGTAAACGTGATTGTCCCTCTTCTATTAGTGAAACATTTCAATCATTATATAAATATCTATAGTCCTTGGCATTGTTTCATGAGTAGAAATGCCTTATGCCATTCTAGTCAGCCTTCCAACGTTGACACAACATTTTTGCATGTTCTCCTCACCTCCAGTTGGTATGATGTTCCTCTATGATTTATTATATTGCATTAGTTTGATACTTATGGGCCCTCTTTAGCAATTGTTGTCTATTCCCTCGTAGAAACATACTTTTGCCCTTCTACGTTATTCCCTCTACAAGCCTGCCATTGCTAGGTCTACAAAAATTCCTTTGAGAATAAAACCATGTACTCTACTCGATGCTCTTCTTCCAACTCCTTCTCCATCATATTTTATGTATCTTGCATTTGTTATCAAGTGTTCTGTTGAGTATTCCTTCTCTCTAGTGTGTAGGGGGTGAATTGGGTATTTTCTGCGTTTGAAATAGGTGTACAAATTATGCATTCGATTTCAAGGCTAATTGGGTCCATGTGTTGCTCTTGTTTCCTTTAATTCTCTCTAATCTACTGATATGTCCCCCCCTTATCAACTAATTTTCAACTGCCATCCATCCCTACTTCAATGGAATCTTGTGAACCACGTGATATATAATAAAGGGTTGTAATCAACTTTGTGTCATGGCATTTTAATTTATGCCAAGAATTGGAACTTAGAATATCTACGAAATCACATTCTAATTGATGAAGGATTCCATTATCAAAAAGAAAGTGCATCATGTATTGTCATTTGCACCATGATTTTGCAATTCAGAGGACGGTTCTGGAGTTAAATATGAACTAGATTCCATGCTTATTTCACATTCTCTTATTTTATCACTTGAAAGGCTTGGAACCTGAGGCTAGCTTCATATTTGGAGATCAAATTTGTTTGAACAAATTTACATTCACATAGGAAGCATGAAGAATTGGAGATGTAGATAGGAAAAATTGAGGCACTTGTAGAGTGAAAATTCAAGTAAAATTTACTCTAGCTATCTACACAGAGAAATCCAAGGAATCCAAACAAAAATCAAGGTGGAAGAACAATTATTGTGTGGTAGCTCATACTTATGGTCTCAGTCCTTGTGTGAGGCAATGGGCACCACTCGCATCGATATTTTGACCTACGCAACAAGCCACATCATTTGAGTTGGGTGTTCAACGTGGAATTATTCTATATTGCCTAAAATTTCCAATAGACGACATAAGGTTGTGAGTATAGGTGGTATCTATGTATGAAAACAACTTCAATCACCTTTTAAAGTTCCCATACTCAATCGATGAAAAATATGGATAGAATACTTTCAAGATTTTAATCTTGAGGACTTACATTGTAGATTCGAATTACTAACTTTTGATAGGAATTTTAGGTTTGTTTATTAATGTGAAGTTTTATTGAGTAATAGTCAAAGTTGTTATTAGTAGGAATTTGGGCTCAAAGAAAGATGATAAATGAGTTGTATTAGGGAAAACTTTAATCATGAAATTTACAGGCTTTATTTGCAGAAATTAACACTGAATATTTTTTACTTTTGTATTTTTTAGATACTAAAATTTTGAAGTGGGAATTTGTAAATTGTGACTTAATATTCCATCTTACAGGGAGTTAGTAAGAGAATTTATATTTTCCATTAAGTTTCACCCACCATCGAATTGGAATTAATTTCCACCCACCCTAATAAATTACCCATAATTCAACCACTCGATGGATCTAGAAAACCATCTTTAAATGCTGTGTAAAAGGACGGATAAGTGTGAAGGCTCAAGGAGAGATCCAAATATATTTAAAACAAGAAAAACCTAAAGAGAAGTAGATTTCTAGTCTTTGGGATGAGGGTGATGGTTGAGGTTTATAGATATAGTTAAGCCTAGAGATAGATAACTCTCTAAGCTCTTGGGTGAGGGTGAAGGTTGAGGTCAATTAGGTTATAGGGTTAGTGTTATTTTTTTATTGCTCAGGACAGTATCATTTAATTATTTTTTTAATTATGATTTTTTTTTTAAGTTTCCATTGACCTAATGATTTAAAGATTTAACAAAATCACATAAATAAACATATGTTCCTAAGGAGTATAACCACCTACTTGATAAAAACCTTTTGAAGAGCCCATTGACTTAACAATATAGAGCTCTAACAAAATAACATAAATAAATAAGGAGCACAACCAAATCATAACTCTGGATCTATCAAGTGTTGAGAAGGATCAAATCTCTCAATATGAAAACCTCGTTTTTTAGTGAAAAACTTGAGGAAAGGTTTTCACCTCGAGATATTTGATCCCTCTCGACACTTAATAGATCCAAAGTGACCCAAATAGAAAATGGCATCAACCAATGGTATTCATCCACCCATGGAATTTACCCATGGTATTGTAAGTGGAATCCACCCATGGTATATATCCACCCATGGTATTGTAAGTGGCATCCACCCATGGTATTCATTAACCCATGGTGTTTTCCCAAGGTATTGTGACATCCACCCATGGTATTTATTCACCCATGGAATTTAATCGTGGTATTGAAACCAAAAAAGGCTATAAATAACAAGTCACATTTTGTAAAAGGACACATTGTCCACCATAATGTAGCATTTACAGTTATAATGTGTTTTAATAAAAAAATCCTTTATGGTTTTGTTATTGTGTGTTATCATATTTTTCTTCTAGAGTTTCAGTTTTTCAAATCTTAGAGGCCTCTCCCCCGAAGATCTATTTCAATTTTTTATATTGCGAGGGCCTCCCCCCATGATCTGGACCAGTGGTATCAAAGCAGGTTACGATTCCATGGGAATGAGAGTTTAATGCATATTTTAGTTTCAATTTTTTGCAAAAATATTCAACAAAATTTAGGCACATGCTGCGACCTCCACAAAGCACTTTCTTGGGCCATGCAGGAAGAATTTTTCTTTTTTTTTTTTTCATTTTTTTGTGGAATTTCTTTTTGGCGGTGAGTTTTCAGATCAGAGAAGAAAATTTTGGGGAAACATTTACAAAAACAAATAAAATATCTGGATGCCTTGCGAAAAAATACCCGAATTCAAAAAAGCAATCGGTCAAATCGGAGTCTGAATGAGGGAGATATCGTTGATTTAAAATCAGTTATGTTGTAGAAATTTTTCTGACGAAAATTCATGGACGATGGATATTCTACCATTTTTGGTATTTTTAATGCATAATTTCAAAACAATGATTGCATATCTGAGTGCCTCTTGAAAAATCACTCATTTAAAAAAAAAAATGAGTCGAATCAAAGTTTGAATGTGGGAGATATCACTGATTTAAAATCAGCTATTTTTTCATAACTTTTATGATGGTGGAATAGTGGCAACATGAATCTTAGATTCAAAAGTGTCCAAATAAGGATTTCCAACACATGGGAAAAGACGTAATGGTCATTCTATTTCCAAAAATAGTTTTTAATAAAAATTCTGAGTTGCATTGACCAAGTTATGTCCATTTTAATTCTGGAGCAACATTCGGAGCAGGTTCCCTTTGGAGACGTGTCCTCCCACCCCGCTTTAGTAGGAATATGCTTCAAATTCATTAGTTTCAGCATAACAACATCCTAATTGGGTTCTTTTGTAGAAAATTTGGTGCAGGTTAACCCAATAATGCAATATAAATCAAAGCAGAATACTATAACCTACTTCTACTATCAATTTGCGGAAGCTTAAAGATCGAACTGAACAACATAACCAGAAGAAGAAGAATAAATGTACAAGAATAAATGTACAATACACATGAAAATACTTTGGGGAAAGCCTCAGCTAAAAACCCCACTATATGTATTATCATACAAGGTGGTAATACATAGGCATTATACAAATCCTTAGCTCTCACAGCTAGCCAACTCTCAGTACAATCCTCACAGATGCTCACAGGCAATAAAAGCTTCTCTCAAGCCTTCCTTTCTGCCCGCCAAGCTCCTATTTCCTTGCATTGTTCCTTTGGGGTGATTCTCCTTCAACCAAGTGGAACACTCTGATCTCACACACTGTCAGAATTGTGCAATCCTCAAGGAATGATACCTTGACTGCATGCATGAGTTTTCTTTATAAGAAAACACATGCAACTAATATTACATTGTCCTTGACTTTAATCTCAACTGGGTCTTTCTCAGAATAAACATGCATGAGTTTCTGATGAGGGAATATTCAGTTAACTAGAGTAGCACTAGTTGAGTGCATGCATGCATCAACTGACTGTTAACTCACCATTAGTTCGTCAAACAGTTTGGAACTAATCTAACTGGACTTAACTCAGTAAATTGAGTTAATTAATTACAAATCAAATATAACTCAATCTTATCTTCTTAATTTAAGGGATAACTCTTGCATGACTTCAGAAAGACCTCTAACTTGAATTTCTCCAACTAATTAATTCAAAATGAATTAATCGGTTATTTCCGAGTAGTTGTTAAGACTATGGAGACGTTCCATCTCACCCCGGGCTATGTAGGAATCTGTTACTTCACCAACAATCAAGATCATGGTTATGGGTCAACCACACAAAATCCTTGTCATCGAAGTCCATTTGCTAGGTCGTATACTGTTAGTATCACACTTGGTCATAAGCATTACAAGGTATCTCTATACTTGTATCTTCGTTTGTCATGGTTATGGGTCATTCAAAAACCCACACTTCATTGAAGTCCATTTTCTAGGTCGCGCACTATCAGTATCACAATTGTTCACAAGCATTACAAGGTATCTCTATCCTCAAATCTTCATTCATCATGGTTATGGGTCATCCACAAACCCACACTTCATCGAAGTCCATTTGTTAGGCTGCACACTATCAGTGTCGCAGTTTGTCACAAGCATTATAGGGTATCGCTATCCTCAGATATTTGTTCATCATGGTTATGGGTTAATCATATAAAACTCTTCTCTTCAATGGCTCTTCATATTCAACAAAGGCTTCACAGGAGAGAACTTCATGCAATGGGGACCATTGCTTCTTAAGGAGGGAGGAATGATCCGAATAGAAAATGGTATCAACCAATGGTATTCATCCACCCATGGAATTTACCCATGGTATTGTAAGTGGCATCCACCCATGGTATTTATCCACCAATGGTATTGTAAGTGACATCCACCCATGCTATTCATTCACCCAATGGTATTTTCCCAAGGTATTGTGACATCCACCCATGGTATTCATTCACCCATGGAATTTACCCATGGTATTGTAACCGAATAAGGCTATAAGTAACAAGTCGCATTTTGTAAAAGGACATATTGTCCGCCACAATGTAGCCTTTACAATTATTATCTGTTTTAATAAAAAAGTTTCTTTGTGGTTTGTTTATTGTGTTTTCTCCTCTTTATCGTCTGGGATTTTAAATTTTTAGATCTTGGGGGCCTCTCCCTCGAATATCCATTTCAATTTTGTAGATTGTGAGGGCCTCCCCCCAAGATTTGGATCACAAAGTTAGGATGGATCTAGGCCTAGTTTTGCAATTTTATGAGCTATGGCCATATTTTTATGTTGGAGTGGAATAAAGCCAAGTGGACCTATAGAGTAATTAGTCTCTCTCATTATTCCAAAGGGATCCTCATTTGTGTATTTTATCAATTTTTATGGAGGCAAGATATTCTTAGAACAAGGGCTATAATTTATGGGTAGAGAGTCTTCACATGAAACCATGGTTTCTAGAATTAAATCCTACTAATTTTTCTATCATTTCTAGATGTGTGGATGTGCATGCCAAACCCCCTCTCACCAACCCCAACACTCCCCCACTCTCCTCCCCCCCCCCCCCCCCCCCCCCACCTCTTTTTGTGTACTATACCTATGCTAAGACATATTGGATCAGCATTAGGAAGATTTCTGAAGCTTGGCATCATCTATACCCAAAATAGCATATCACTTGGCTTGCCTTTAAGTTAAACTTGAATTAAGGGTTTTATAGATAGATTTATTTTAGAATGGAATGATTTTATTTGGATTCATAGAATTGATTATGAAAATACAAATTTCCTATGTCACATCTATCATGTAATAGGTCTTTTATAAGATGCATGTTTTATTTCTCGCATTCAGGGTATTTTTTAGTGATATTTTTTCATCAATTGGCTATTTTCTAGACATTTTTTTAAAATACACTCTAATTAACCATTTCTCTAAAAAAATCTCCTATCTTTTTATAAAAAATATGATTATGCGATAATATTTGCATAAAATCCATGTTTTAATAATAAATTGTATTTTTTTATTATGAATATTTGCCTATATATCTATATGAATATTTTTTTTTTTTCAAACTAAAATACACCCATATGATAATATGCTTAGGTATAATACTTGAATAATTTAAAAATATCATGCTTCCATCTCACAAATTAGAAAGGGAGAAACCTGTAAACCTCAATATGGAATCATTCGCCTATGACTTTTATAACAATATCAAAACACGAAGTAACACATTATGGGCCCTAGGTCTCAAAAACGTTTCTCATCCTACCTTGGGATGCAAAGGATGGCCTTGCAACAATAGTTATGCCTTATATAGATCCAAGCCATCAAACCTAGATAATGTTTACTAATAACCCTTAAGGGGGGGGGGGGGGGGGGGGGGGTGTGTCAAGGAGGCCACATTACTAATATTCCTTATACTTGAAAAAGTACATGGTTCCAATGTGTTGATGGTGCTAGATACCACCAACATACAAGGGGTCTCCTCGATATGAAGTCTCAATTAGACCTCACACTATTTCAAGTAGGAGCCCCATCCTGAGTATTGGCCCCACCACAATAACTCTAAGGTTTTCCTTGGTTTCAATGAATAACATAAGAGATTATACATATGATCTTTGAAGAAACAATTAAATTGACATTGTGGAACACTAATTGCAATGTGTAAAAGGAGGCCTTCATGAGAAGAGAGACAAGAGTGAGTATCTAGAAGGAAAATTATAGTACTATCATAAGAGATGCACACAAGATCAAGGAAACATTCATTAGTTATATAGAGAAGTAGTTCACATAGACACAATGATCATTAATTAAAATACAACACACATTCAATAAGATGAGAAACGAAGCCAATGAAGTAATTCAATTTATTTAGAACATATTAACGTAACATATACGACAAACATCTAAAGAGTAGTCTCACAACATTAATGATAAATGGATGCAAGTGTGTTGGCTCAACAATCTTCTGATAATTAAGTGAAAGATAGAAGTACATAGTTAGAATGATAAGGTAATAGTTCCACTAGTGGAACATTAAGTCACTTCTTATTTATCTGAGGAATGATATTCTCTCCTATTCAAAGTTTAAGAAGCCAAAACTAGCTCTCCAAAGTATTAAGCCTACAAAAATCCCCTTGCTTGAGTTATGAGGTTTCTTTTATAACAACACGAATGAACTTTGATATATACTATGACTCTTGAGCTACCATCATGACCCTCAGACTCCTAAATGACCTTTGAACTTCTATATGACTCTTAGTCCACATATTGTTGAAAATTGAACAAGAAATTCCTAAATTAATTTTTTCCTTGAATTAAATTAGGAGAAAAATTGTAATTCCACTTCACAAGACAACTTGTACATGTTAAATAAGTTAATTTGACTTGGTTTGGTTAATTCGATTTGAGGGCCTAATTTGAGTCATGTAGAGTGGTTCCTAAATTTTAGGAACCTAGGTTGAGTTTATTTTGAGTTTTAATTAATTAATTTAGTTTCACTGAGTTAAAGTCAGTTAAACTAGTTCGAACTAATGGAGGAACTAGTAGGAGGTCTAACAGTGGAGTGTTGCTTCATGTGTTCAACCAATTAACTGATAATTCAAGCATAAATAACTCATGCATGTGAGATGTACGAGTTACCCAATTGAGATTTGAGTTCAAGGGCAGTGTACTATTAGTTGCATAATTATCTAAAGTGTACAGATGGTGCATGCAATAAGAGTAAGAGCCTAAATGAACTGCACAATCCAATGGAGGAAAATTCCTATTAAAAAGGGGCCTAATTCTTCATTGAAAATTGCAAGGAACTAGGGGCTTGGAAGGCTAGGAAATTGGGTAAGCGCTGGCCAGAGTCAACCTAGGAAGTTGTGAGAAAGATAGAGATAGTGCGGAGGTTGCTTAGGCTTGAGAAAAGCATTGTAATCTTCTCATATTTTCTTACTAATGCAATATATATATATATATATATATATATATATATATATATATATATATATATATATATATATATATATAGTAGTAGGGGTTTTTTAGCTATGGATTTCCTGAGGAAATCATTATGTAATGTGTTGATTGAATTCTTTCTCTTGTATACTTCATGATTTCACGAACGTTTAATTATTTCTACCAATGAGTAGAGTAGATTCAATTATGTTGTTTCAGCATATTAAAATTAATAGTTTGAATATACAAGGAATTTCTACATGGTATTGGAGCTAAAATCAAAATAGAAGAGAAGAGTTCAAAGTTTTCCTTGCAAGTGAATAGAATTTGCAGAATCATTCTTCAGAGCTAACAGGATGTTGTTCTATGGATTGAGACTCGAGTATGCCCATGAGGGTAGCTTGAATTACATTACTTGGAAGGACAAGATGGAGGAAGTGTTAGAAGATAATCAGCTAAAGGAATTCATACATCATGATATCCCAAAGCCTCCAACATCTAATGCTAAAGATCTAGAAGAGTGAAAGAAGCATGTAGAAATAGTCAGGAGGATCATCCTAGAGGGTGTAAGAGACCACATAGTCTTGAAAATATAAAGAAAAGAGACTCCATTTTCTATGTGGAAGACCCTCAACGAGATATTCAGAAATAATAGTGAAGCCAAGAAACTTGAACTAATGAATAAATTTAGGATTGAAGACAATGGGTATGAGGTAGTCTTAAGATATGAGAAGGCCTACCTCAAGCATCTTGCTTCATGTCAAATCAAGAAATTTGGTGTCAAGATAGAGAGCCTCTACACATTAGAGCAAGATGCATGCACAAACTTGAGGAGAAAGGCAGGGATTAGAGATGTTGTGGTTGAGAGGGATCATGATTTAGCTCTTAAGAGGAAGCCTCAACCATTTGGAATTTGGGTTGACTAGAGGGATGATGATGAAGAGGACCATTCATAGACCTCCAATAGGGGGGGGAGCTCAAACCAAGTGGGTAGAGGGAGCACATAAATCCATTCCTTTAGGTGTGAGGTGGGGAAATGTGAAGCAATAGTCCAAGAGTTGCAGAAATTTGGACATGGTCCATTGAGGTGTTTTTTGTCTCATGGATCATTACCTTGCTATGAGGGTCCACAATACTTAGTAGCAGGAGGATCAATGTCAATCAGATACCGAGGAGTGAAGAGCAGTGTTGACAGCAGAGCAGGAAGGCTCAATAGCAAAGTCAATTTTTCCCAGCAGACAGTTGCAAACACAGTTGATTCAATTTGTTTTTTTTTATGCTTTTTAGTTGCAGATGTTGTAGTAGTAGTAGTAGAAATGATGAGAGGTGTTGCATGCAGTACATTCCAAAGGTTATGGATCAGGGTAGACGTGAATCCCTTTTTTACTGAGAGGAAGTGTTGAAAGTGCAGTAAGAAATTTGTAAATTAATTTTGTCATTGAATTAAATTAGGAGAAATATTGTAATTCCACATCATAAGACAACTTTTACGAGTTAACTAAGTTAATTTGAATTAGTTGTTTTAGTTAATTCAATTTGAGGGTCTAACTTGAGTCACATAGAGTGGTTCCTAAATTTTAGGAACCTAGATTAAGTTTATTTTGAGTTTTAATTAATTAATTCAGTTTAACTGAGTTAAAATCAATTAAACTAGTTCTAACTGATGGAGGAACTAGTAGGAGGTCTAACAATGGGGTGTTGCTTCATGTGTTCAACTAGATAAATGATAATTCAACCATAAATAACTCATTCATATGAGATCTACATGATCCATGTGGATATTGGTGGCCACCCGCCAATTCCACTTGGAACCCCACCATTGCTTCTTTTAGTTTTTAAGTTTCCTTAATTGTAGCACAATTTACTATTTTTAGCAGTTTTTCAGGTCCTAAGCTTCTGGAGCCTTTTTGAGCCCTAAACGACGTTTTTTTGGAAATCTACAGCTAGTGATTACATACTTTACATCATCTTTTCCGTTGTAGTCCTAGGAGAGATCTTTCCAATGGGTTATCATGCGCATCAAATGGAGATAATATGAACAAGTCGCCACCCCGGGAAGTTGGTTGTCCAACTCACCCCAACGGGGCCCATAAACTCTTGGTGTTACATCTCCTCGGGTTAGGGTTTTGGTTGTTTAGGGTTTCCTCTTATTGTTCAATAATAAAAAGGCCCTTGAGCCTCATTGTAAGGTAGTTCATAGGCATGTAGCCACCACATCTCTTCTAGAAGATAAGCTACCATCAACCCTAGCTGGTTTATTTCCATTTCTGTTTGTAAGCATATTTCAGTATTTTACATTAATGAAATGAAGTATTATTTTCACTACATCTTTGTGTTTATGGTTATGTATGTAATTTGTTGCATTCCTGTTTAAATCTGGATCAATTGTGTCAGAGCGGTCTGCTTTTTTACTCTATTTTTCTTTGCATGTCCCCAACGAGATCAGGTTATAAGGAGTTATGGCTTGAACTGGTCAAACCTTTGCAAGACCAGCCTCACAAATCCCGATGGCCTCCCATGGCGGATGAAAAGAAATATGAGGGGGAAGGAGATCCTATCAAAATCTTGCTCGAAGAAGACCTCGAGTGACAAAGGAACACGATGATGGATAGTTGTTCCCATATCCTTCAACGCTACCCAGGGGCGACGCATCAGCTTCCAACAGCTACTCTGGAAACGCCATACCATTTAAGGTACAAGTTAATTTTGAAGTCCCCATATTCGATGGTCAGATAGACGTAGATGCCATCGATAAATGGTTAAATCTGCTAGAGCATTTGTTGAGTCTTGAAAATGTCATTTATTTCCATTACACTTTCACTATTATGTCCATTATATCACCTCCATTTCACCTCCATTTCACTACTATGTCACCACATTCATCCCACTTTCATTGTCATTGGGCTACCTTTATGTTTTTCCAATATTTATTATTTCTAAGCCTTTTAAGTGAATTTGTGGTTAAACATTAGAAAATAATGTGCATATGCTTATACCTAACAAATGGGTTGAGTTTGTTGACATGTGTAGGTTGACAGGAGACTTCTAGAAGACCCTTATGTGGCACTCTAAGGCTAAATTCGAATTTGGTTGGAAAGAATCATGGGATCATGAGGATATGTGTCACATCTCCTAATTGTATTATAACTCTAAAAGACATGTGTCTTATCAGTTCCTATTTTGATTAGGACTCTAGAGGTAGAGGGAGAGATTCATGGATTATCATTAATGAGAAGGCTCTCATCTTTTTGTATAAATAGGAGATCTCTCTCCTTCATTAGTTAGTTCTTAAGCTTAGCTTATGAGAGCCTCTTTGTAGTCTCTTTTTAGCCTCTCTTTAGTCTTTTCCTTTAGTCTTTTCTTAGTCATTTTAGCTTGTTAGTCTCATGGCTTTTGAAAGCTTTTGTACTTTGCACTTTTGAAGAAATTGAATAAAGCTTTGATGTTCTCAACATG
>APFE030907784.1:203754-232594 GCA_000404065.3 Pinus taeda | reverse complement strand
AAGGGTAAGAAAGAAATGGTATGCAAGTTAAAGAAGTCTCTGTATGGGTTAAAACAATCACCAAGGATGTGGTATCAAAAATTTGATACATTTATACGGGGACTTGGCTTCACCAGAAGTAAAGAAGATCACTGTGTGTATTTTAAATTAGTTGGTGACTATGTTATTTATCTGGTCTTGTATGTGGATGATATGTTGTTGTTTGGAAATGACAAAGAAACTATCCAGGATTTGAAGACCCAATTGTTCTCCAAATTCGACATGAAAGATTGTGGTGCTGCAAACTATATTTTGGGCATGGAAATTAAAGGAGATCGGGAAAATCTGGTTAAACCAGAGAAACTATGCCGAGACAATACTACAGAGGTTTAATATGCAGGATAGTAAACTGGTGAAGGTTCGTATTCCTATAGGTGTGAGGTTATTTGTTGAACAGTGCCCCAAGGCACAAGAAGAGGAAGAGGACATGTCCCATGTTTCATATGCAAGTGTAGTCGGTAGCCTGATGTATGCAATGGTATGTACTAGACCAGACATTGTGCATGCAGTGGGAGTATTGAGCAAGTTTATGTCAAAACCAGGGAAGGATCACTGGACAATAGTGAAGCGGGTTTTCAGGTATTTGCGTGGCACTAGTGATTATGGTTTGTGCTACCAAGGAAGATTAGGATTGGACAAAGTGTTGGATATTCTGGCTTTGTTGATGCAGATTGGGTTGGAGATATGGATGAGAGAAGATCTACAAGTGGGTATGTGTTTAAACTATTTGAAGGTGCAGTCAGTTGGATGAGTAATAAACAATCTGTAGTGGCACTATCAACTATAGAGGCAGAATACTTGGTAGCCACTCATGCAAGCAAGGAACCTGCTTGGTTGCAAAGATTGTGTTCAAGTATAGGGTTAGTACAAGGAGCTATAAGGATAGATTATGAAAGACAAAGTGCAATTTTCTTGGTAAAGAACCCTGCATAACATTCAAAGAAAAAGCACATTGATGTTCAGTATCACTTTGTGAGGGATATGATAGAAGACAAAAAGGTGTTGTTGGTAAAGGTGGACACTTTGAAGAATATTGCAAATGCATTGACAAAATCTATGAGCTCTGAGAAGTTCTCTTGGTGTAGATAAATAATGGTCATTGCAGAGCTGGATAAATGACTAAGCTATCTTGTGGCCCCTTGTGGAAAGAAAACAAAAAGTGGGAAAATGTTGGGTTGTGTTATACTCTTTCCACGACTAGCTCACGTAGTTATATGGGGGTTAGAGGGGGGGTGAAGCCCCCCCTTCGTTGCACTGATTGTGTAGTGGGGGGGTCACATGGGGTTTAAGGGGTGCAGGTAACCCCCCTCTATGGGGTCTGGGGCAGTGCCCCGAAAAAATTTGTTTTTTGACCCTATATTAGGTTGGGCAGACCTACCTATGGTTTTGTGCATGATTTTCACACATGGTTTTGGATGTGATGGTTTTCGGTCCATGGTTTTGGACTTGATGGTTTTAGGTCCATGGTATTGGATGTTTTGACATGTATATATATGTATTGTAACATTGAAAGGAACATAATGAAAAATCAAGCTGGTAGGTTTTGGGATCCAAGGGAAAGTCTCTGTGTATATGTGTTTTATGTGTTATGCTCTTGCATTGTTTATTTTATGTGTTTTAGAATTTGTGTGCATGTAATTTCTGTACGAGGTTAAAACCTACACCCTAGATTGTATAATCCATAACAAAAATTTCATCAAACATATGGAAAACACGTAAGCTACATGTCGTGAATGTATATTTGATCATGAACTGATAGTCTTCATTTGAGAATCACCAAGAATTCCCTAAGACCTCTTTGGCTAGTTGAAACAACACTTTTTAGTCGATGCAATCATCAACCATTCAATAGCCTAACAAAACATGTCAAGAGCCATAGATATAATAAATAATATACCCAATATATAATACATCTAAAATTATCCGTAACATCACCATCATAATCAATAGAAATGCTCATATATTAGAATACTAAAATATCTCATATTAACATGTGAAAATGCTAACCAAGTCAGGGACTTCCACGTACTAGTCGACCATAGATTGGGTTGAACCAAATCTCTCTTTACACCAATCAACACCATGCCATATGCCAAGCATGAATGTGGGATCTCATGGAATAAACCGAAAAAAAACCAAACCAGGGGTTCTAGAGGCCAAACCACATCAACCCTCAACCACAGGGATTCCACCTATACAGTCAAGAAATCACTAACATCAACCAAATTGGTCTCTACCGAAGCTATCCAAGGCTTTAAGAACTAGCATCTCAACCCACAACCTTCCATAGCTCTAAAGAATTTGTTCCAACCAGGGCCCTAGGTAATAGTAACTCAACCTTCCGAAGGCTCCAGAACCTTTGCCCCAACCATTGACTCCAAAAAATAGTAACTCAAGCCAAGTTGTTCCAGGGCTTCCAGAGCATTTGTTCTAACCTAAAACCATAAGGAACATAAGCACCAATTATAAAAACGAGTGGAAGGAACCCACAACACCACGACTATCTAGGAAATGGAAAGGCAAGGCTAAAACAACTATCATCCCAGGAAAATATCCATGCCAATGACAATAGATAACTAGAGAATCACATGAATATACCATGCATCTAGATATAAACTAGGAAATCACACATGAAATTTGTTGTTGAGCCTCCTGCAACTCCTAGGGCTATCAACTTTCCTTTATCAACCTGGGGTTTCATACAAACTTGGAGGTGATAGTCTATATGCACAGTAGATGCATTATTCTACTCATGTCACTTCTTAACTGGGGCACTTGACCATTAGGGTTCCAGACCAATCCTCTATGGAACTAAAGAGATTTTGACTACTGATAGTAAATGTAAAGCTAGTTCTAATGCATGGAAAGTAAATTCTTTTCTATTTAGGAAATGAAAACTGCCAAATGGTAAATGCTATGTAATGAATTCTTTTCTATTCAGGTAATGAAAGCTGCCAAATGATAAATTCTATGTAATGCCATAAATCATCTAGTTATGAAATGACACAAATCACTTGCAGAAATGAAACTATCATAACCTTGAAATTGATCATCTAACTATTAGGACTATTTGAAAGTAGAAAGTTACTCTATCATATGAGAATTCAAACATGCATGCATTAACTATCTCATTCACATTTGTAGAAGAAAAAAATATTTAATTGCTAACTTTAGACATATAGATGCTATTGCTATCTAATCTTGCAGGAGGGAAAGGAATGGGAAGGCTGGTCTAGGTGGCAATCCTGGTCATGGAATCCAAGATGACGGGTTAACCTACTTCTATACTAGGTTATCCTATCATTTCAGCTCAAAAGAAGCTACTATAGGTTTTGTATGGGAAACTACTATAGGATATCCTAATTTGCTATAGGAAGTTATCTTATAGGTTTTGGAGGGAAATAATAGTGAGATGAGGTGTTCAAAGGGTGCACGATAGTTGCAGAAGGTGTAGGGAATGTGCACATTGCCCAAGGCCAAGCCCAACACTCCAAGGAGGTTGGATTTGGCTAAGGTAGCTTGCTCACGATGGCTGGAAAACAAAGGTTTGGACTATGGGATGGTATGCCTCGGTAGAAGGTGGAGAAGACCTAGGTGAAGCTGGTTGGAGAAGTCCCTTCTTGTAGATCAACAATCCCTACAATGAAACTTGTTTCTCTTTTCATTTATACATCACTACATGTCCACATGGAAAAGATGAATTGAATTTGAGGAAGTTGATCTATCTACTGCTAAGGACTAGATCTATGACATTGACTCCCTTTTAAGCTACAACAACCTTACGAAAATAATATAACAACTGTATATGCTTCCAAGAAATCATAAACAGTTATCTAGCTAAGAATGAAACTTAATATTTTCAATAATCAAAAGACAACTCTGTTTTTGGGGCCGTGAGAGTGGAGTCCTCTAATCATGATCCCATGGGGGAGATGAGATAGGGGCCACTGTCACAATATTTTCTGGTATAATTGCCTTCACTAAACTACAACACTAATCTACCTCTTCAAACTAATGGAAACAAGGCTAGGTAATACATTAAGCATTAAAGAGGAACTTCTGTTGCTAGGGTTGGGCCCTAACCCAAGATCTTCAGCCCTCTAAGTCAACTCAATCCTGGATCAAAATAAAATTTCTCATTATCATAAAAATGTCAAGTACACCATAACAATAAGAGTCAAAATTTTTAAGCTCAAATGGCCTCTTGGCTACAACAAAAAATCGAATCCTAATGAGTTCCTTGGCTCTCTTATTTATACAAAACTAGAGCTTCCAACAAATCCCTATAAAATAGGGAGACTTGGCTCCCTAACTGGAAAATAAATCTTCCTTGACTGTCACTAGCTTGGCTGCCAATGGACTCGGCTTGCTTGGCTGCCAGTGATACAGAACTGATGAGATAAGGTGGATGAGTCTTCGAATGATTTGAGAATTTAAGGAGGTAGAACAATTCCTAAAATGTCTCTTGCTTGCCTACTTCAAGTTCCTGCACTTAACTCAATCCAAAACTGCTCCAATTCCTGCATTTAATGCATATTAGGCCGCATGACATAGTAACTCACCTTTACTCTTCTCACTAAGAAAAATAAAACAAAATATGTAAATAAATGTGAGAAAAGTAAATTTAATAAGATGGAGAGTTGCATTGTGACCCATATAGTTTACCTATTGATGAGCCTCATCATCAACCCCCTATTGAAACTGTTTCTCATCCTCTGAGCAACCTTGTCATCTATATCCATATCTTTCATAGCTCTCGTGGCCTCTCTGACATCCTAGATTTCCGTGGACAATGTCTCTTCTTGAGGATAGAACCCTGCATTTTTCTCTATCACTTCCCACTTCTTCTTTCCTCTTCTTCCTTCCTACCTTCCATTAGACCCAACAACAAAGGTGGATTGAGATTTATTCCAATCCAATTGATCTTCAATCTTTTCATGACCTTCTTATACAGGTGGGTCCTTTCCAATGCATTTCTCAATCTATCAGGAGAGTGGTACTTCCTAATCCGAGACTGTGTGGCAGGTTGTTCCATCTCCTCTGGCATGCTTGTTGACTCTCAGTCCCTAAAAATCTCAAAGTGTTCTCAAAATGGGGGATGGCCTATTCTTGGGTAGTGAGGTATCTTGGTGCAAGTTGAGAATCATTGGAAATGATGTTGTGGTTACTAATAACAACCATGGAATTTATTTGTTCTGCTCTGATGTAGAGGGGATCTCTTTCTTATTTTTCTACTATTCCCTTCACCTCCTCAGCCCTGGCATTCTCATGACTCATCCACAATGCAAGGGTTGTCAGCTGCAAGTCCCCCAAATTTGCATTAGGGTCCCATACATTCAAATATGTCAAGGAAAAGTTGTGCAGGTAGAGTTAAGATAATTTGGCCTTTTCTTCAAGGGTGCTCTTGTCACATAACTCGATGAACAGCTTATAATCTTGGAATGGCATAGTACCTTGTTGTTCCAATGTCTTAATTTGAAACTAAATCCATTGATCTTTGAGGTATAATCCATATGATTTAGATGATAACCTGCATTAGAGTTCCTCCATGGAGAGGCTTTCCATAGTGGCCAATTGACTCTCCTTTTTTTGCAACTTCCTCCTTAGTCATGTGTTTTCTACCTACAATTGTGTTCTCATGGTGCACTCTCTATCTCTCAATTCCCTCAACTCCCTACCCATCTCTATGAGCTTTCCTTCCATATGGCCCACATCTTCTACTTTATTTGACTTAGAAATTTGCATCCATCGATGTTTCCTTCCTCTTTCTTTTTCAAGTTCAAAGAAGAGAGGGATTGAAAATTTATGTGGTATTACTCTCCCTCCCTCAATGAAATTGTAGTAGGAGCTCAGATTTGGTTGTGGGATAGGCTCCTGCAACTCTGGAAAATAACCCTCAAATGTCTTTAGAGAAGTTTTCCCATCCTGTACCTGTGGTGTTACTTCCTTTCCATCTTTCTGCCCCTGTCGCTCTTCTTGTAGCTCTTTTTGTCTTTCTTGTAGCACTGCCAGTGTTTCCTGTAACACTATTTGGGGATCATATAGTAGGACTTTTCCTTTCTATTGGAGGGTTATAGGTGCCTTTGTTTTCTTAGATTATGTTGACGTAGTGATAGGATTCCTGACATAGGATATGGGAGCCTTTGAGGTTGCTTCTAGTGATGTGGATTTCTCAACCTTCATTCTCATAGAATCTAGCTCCTCTTTCTTATTTGGTGATTCTTCAATTATGATGGGGGTTTTTGTTGGTGTTTGTGGCTTCCCCTATTTAATCTTGGTGCTTCTTCTTGTTTGAAATAGAGGGGGATCCGCCTTTGCCTTTTCCTCTTGGACTTGATGGGTGTGCTCAAGGCAACCAAGGCAGAAACTGTCTCCTTTTTAGTGGGTTCAGAAGACAATCTTGGGGATGTCTCCTCTTCTTCAAGTGAAATATTTCTCTCGAGGCTAGTCTATGCCTTCTACTCCTCCTCTTCTTCTTCCTTTTCTTATTCCTCCTCTTCTTTTTATTCTTCCTCTTCTTCTTTTTCTTATTCCTCTGCTTTGTCTGTCTATGGTTCCTCTTCCTCTTCTACTTCTTCTTCATCTGCTTCTTCTTCTTCTGTTTCTTCTTCCTCTTCCTCTTCGCCAGCAATAGAGGTTGGGGCCCCACCATGTTCAAGGACTTGTGTTTCAAGGAAGGCTTCTCTGTCAATGTCTCTAAATGCATACCAGAGAACAAGAATTCTCAATTGGCTGAAGTCATCTTCCATTATTAGCTTAATGAGACCATGGTGTGCTAACTGTTGGTGTTTCCCCTCTTTCACCATCCAACTCATGTCCATAATGGACTGTAGAAGGAAAAAAGGCACATTGCGCCTTTGGTTTATGGGTATTCTATCTTTGAATCTCAATTCATTGATCTAGGTGGATATTAGTGGCCAACCACCTATTCGACCTAGACCCCCCAATCAGTTTTATTTGTTTCCTTAATTGTATAACAATTTACTATTTTTGGTAGTTTTTTGGGTCTTGAACTTCCGGATCCGTTTTGAGGCCCTAAATGACGTTTTTTTGGCAAAGTAGCAACAATTTTGCCCAAAAAACGTCGTTTAGGGGCTCATAATGGCTCCAAAAGTTCAGGACCAAAAAAACTACCAAAAATAGTAAATGGTGCTACATTTAAGGAAATATTTGAAACCAACTTGGGGGTCTAGGTGGAATAGGTGGGTGCCCACCAATATCCACCTGGATAATTCCTCCCTCGTTAGTAACAAATGGCCCCCATTGTGTGCATAGCCTCCATGAGGTGAGGAAAGTTTTGTTGAACCTAGTCCCTGGTGAACCAGTTGCCCTAGTGAAGGAGTTGACCTACTTTGACAACTTGATATAGATGTATCCTCTATTGCCGAGTGTCCTTGATCTGTGAGTCCATGATCTGATTAGTTGTTGCATGTTCCATGCAGTCTGGGTTGAGCTCTGCTGGTGTTAGTTGTTCGGCTATGTTAGATGTGTCCAACAATGGTGGAAAGTATGGCTGAAGGCGATCTACATTGAACACTAGGTGCAGACTGATGAGAACCATTATTGCAGCAAGAATGATGCAACTCTTGGGGCTACTAGCTTTACTTTATCAACCCAGGGTTCGTACAAACTTGGAGGTGAGAGTGTTGTATACACAAGTAAAAGTGATGGTTCTGTCTTTTTCCATTTTTCAGCTGGCGAGAGACCACTAGGGTTTTCAAGCCAGAATTCTATGGATTCAGAAGAAGCTTGATTACTGATGAAAGAAAGAGAAATCCACTCTAGGAGAAAGCTTGTCTACTGCAATAAGGAAAAGGAATGAAATCCAATGCTAAAAACACACCATTTCCTAACGAACTGCTAAGAAACTATGTTTTACAAGAATGCCAAGCTAACATGTGTTCAAGCTTCTTCCATTTATCCCTTACTTCGTTTATCCAATTTGGTTGGATAATAGAAATAGCACAAAACAATGCTTCCACATCCTCATCCTTTCTTGAGAGTGCATCTGCAACAAAAACTTGCTTCCCTTTTCTATAGATGATGTCAAAGTCATAACCCAACATATTTGTGACCCATTTTTTCTGCTCTTCTAAAGATAATATTTGTTCTAAAAAGTATTTAAGACTATCATGATCCATTTTTACCTTGAAATGTCTTCACATTGGGTAAGGTCGCCATTTCTTAAGTGCATGTAGTATTGCCAACATTTCCTTCTCATAAATAGCTTGCTTGAGATGTAGCCATAAAAATACCCAATCATCTATATCAAAACATTTTTCACGTGATGTTGATCTACCTGTTGTTTCATTCTATTATGCACCAAAGTGGCGTTATCCTTTAAAAGTTGGAGAACTTGTTGTTGATGCTTGATGTGATCTTTCACTGCCTGAACCTTTTTCTTCTTGATATGTCCTTCTATCTTTACAGTTTGAGGAGTGGTAATTTTTTCCAATGCTTTACAAGATATGGTCGGATTCATTTCTTGATGCTCGATGTGATCTTTCACTTCTCGAACATTTTTCTTGTTGATATGTCCTTCTATCTTGA
Organism: Pinus taeda; assembly: GCA_000404065.3. Classification (NCBI taxonomy): domain Eukaryota; kingdom Viridiplantae; phylum Streptophyta; class Pinopsida; order Pinales; family Pinaceae; genus Pinus; species Pinus taeda. The sequence goes on along the minus strand of APFE030907784.1, from coordinate 224,005 downwards.
TAGTTTGAGCAGTGGTAATTTCGGCCAATGCATTACAAGATATGGTTGGATTCATTTCATCTTTCTCGATGTGATCTTTCACTTCTTGAACCTTTTTCCCCTTGATATTTCTTTCTATCTTGAGAGTTTGAGGAGTGGTAATTCTTGCCAATGCTTTACAAGATATGGTTGGATTCATTTCTTCTTTCTCTAGGGTTGGTTCCTGGTGTATATCCTCTTCTTTTGATTTTTCTTGATCCTTTTCTTCCTCCTCTTCATAATCTATGTAAAATAATTTCTTCTCAGCACACTTATGACCTTTAGTGCATTTTCTATCACAATTGTAACAAATCCCTTTTTCTCTTTTTTCTTCCAATTGTTGTGGTGTCACCCTTGTAGGTCGTCGAATGCTAGGAGAAACAACACTTCCATGTTTATAGTTGTGAGGGGTAGAATTCATTGTTTCCATAATTTTTCTTTCCACTTTTCTTGCCAACCTGAATGCCTTCTCCCATGAATTTGGTTCCGAAAGACGAACCTCATGTTGAATGTTATCCTTTTAAGTCCCTATGGAGACATCAATCCTCTACTTTGGAATATAATTTTCCCTTATATTCAATTTTTGACAAGTACTCAATGTGCTCTTTGATTGAATACTTTTGTTTGAGACTTATCAATTGGCTAAAGAAGGTGTTTCTCTTTGTATCCTCATAATGTGATATCATTTCCTCCGTGAAAATTGACCACGTGACAAGTGGTTTACGAGAACAAAGCTCTTTATACCATAAAAATTGATTTGGTTCTAAATAATTAGATGCAATGCATACCTTTTGTAACAGTGGTACACCATGTAGATCAAAATATTTCTCCATCTGTAGTATCTAATTTACCGAATCCTTGCCATCAAACTTCCTCATCTCGCTTTTTCTTGATTTTTGGAGCTTGATCTTGAAATGAATGTAACTCTGTAATTTCAGATTTTCCAATTCTGAAATCGTGACCTATAGTATCCCTTTGTGTCCTCTTTCCAATGCCGCCAGTCTAATCAAAATTGGATTCTCCAAAAAAGAGTTATGCACAATCTCCCAAGATGATTTGATTATACACCTTTTTAGAATAGAAAACTTCTATGACATGCCACGTTTCATTGTTTTGACCTCTAGAGCTAAAACAATATACACAAGAAATTACAGTCTGTCCTCTTTCTACAACTTCTTACGAAATTTCAATCTGATGCTCAGAGAGACCGTTATGACTATTTTCCCAAGGTGACCTATTTGGAATGTAATTCGGGGGTTTGCAAAAACCCTAACTTCCTCGGACTATATCTTCGAAAATATAGTGAGACAGGATCTTAAATTGAGAGCCAAGGTTTAGACTGATTTCTTCTCAAATGGGTATTTGGTTTAGCTTCTGAAACTTCGTAGTGAAACAGTTATAGTGAAAATCCCATGATGACTTGTTTTAGTTGAAATTCTGGAGCTTGCAAAACCCTAACTTCCTCAGATCATATCTTCAAAAATGTAGTGAGAAAAGCTCTAAAATTTAGACCCGAGGTTTAGCGCAAGTTCATTTCAAATGTGTTTTTTTCACTTCTGAAACATCGCAGAAAACAAGTTATAGTGAAAATTCCATGATGACCTATTTGGAGCAGCGAAACCCTAGAATCCAAAGCTCCGATACCAAATGTTATGAAATTGGCTCACAAAAAGATAGAAAAGATAGAAATAACCCTCCTTTACATTACACAAATGAACAATTCTTGGATGATAGAAATGACAAGACCTCCTTTCTATATATAAGAGACTAAGGGGTCATAATATAATCAGAGTCAACATAACAATAATAATGTAAGGGCACAATAATAACAATAATGGGCTTCTATGGGGCACAATAGTAACAATATGGGGACTACATGGGTAAAACAATATAATAAGGGGTTGTACTAATAACAATAAGGGGTTATACTAGTAGTATAGGGGCCTAACACCCCTAGATTTGCATCAGGGTCCCATGCATTCAAATCTGTCAAGGCCATGTTATGAAAGTAGAACTCAGACATCTTATCCCTATCCTCCTATGTAATTTGATCACAAAGATCAATGAACTATATATAATCCTGGAATGGCATAGTGCCTCTCTATGCTAGGGTCTTGAATTGGAACTGCAGCCATTGTTCCTTAAGGTATAATGCATAGGACTTAGCTGGCATCCTGCACTGGATTGTTTCCAAAGATAGACTGGCCATGGATGGAAATTGATTCTCTCTTTCTTGTAGCTATCCTTTCAACCATGCATTTTTTGCCTCCAACTGAACCTTCATTATGGCCTCTCTATCCCTCAGGCTACTTAGTTCTTTGCCCATATCTTTGATTTTTCCTCCATGTGACCAATGCCATCCACTCCCTTGGACTTGGAAATATGCATCCATCTATGTGTTCTTGCTCTTTCTTTCTCAAGCTCAAAAAATAATGGGATGGAAAATTTTTGTGGAATGAACCTACCCCATTCATTAAATCTATAGTAGGAGTCAAGGTTAGGTTGAGGACTAAGTTCCCTTAGCTTTAGGTCCTCTCTCTTTGTTTCTTCCTGCATACTTCCTCCCTTATCCAATTTTTGAGTTTCTTGTAGGTTTAGCAGAGTTTCATGTAGGACTGCCTCTGCTTCCTGTAGGTCATGTTGTGTATCTTCTAGGATGTCTTTTTCTTTGGATGAGATAGATCTAGTCACAAGCCTTCTCTCATAAGTGATAGGAGACTTAGGGTTGGTTTGTGCTGAGGATCCTTCTCCTTGAGGTTTTGTAAGAGGAGCCATCTTCTCCTGCTGTTTAGGTGAGTCCTTAATAACAATGGGAACCTTGGTTGGAGTTTGAGGTTTTCCTTACCTTATCCTTGTACTTTTTCTTTTTTTTTGAAGTATAAGGGGTTTTGCCTCTGTCTCTTTCCTTTTTGTTTATAGGGGTGTTAAGGGAAATGAGGGTAGCTGCTGCCTCTTTCTCAGTGGGTTCTGGAGACACCTTAGTGTTACACAGTAATTTGTCACTGACCCCACATTCCCTAATTCTAGACACTGCCAGTCCGTGTTATTGACATTTGCCTTGTGTCATGTTGTAAATTATGTGTCAATCTCTTCCTTGCCATATTAGGAAGAATACCTCAGTTCACTACTGCTGGAGAAAACTCTTTTTACCTATGTTTTTGGGTCATCGCAAGACAATAGTTGTTCCACCCGCAAAGATGGCCAAGATTGCACTAGCCCTAGCGAAGTCTTCGCTTTGTATTTGTGTTGCACTCACGATGAGCTACTTTTGGCAAGTTTTTTAGATAAGTCATCGAAGCTTCGAAGTGTAACAACTTCATGGGCGGTCCTAGGGTTGGTTGTTGGATTAGATGAGCTCTCCTCTCTCCTTTGGGATGGTTGTTCCACCTTTTCTGCAACCTCTCAAAGGGATAAGCTCTTTCTCCCAGCTCTTATGGAAGCTCCTCCTCCTATAAATACTTCCTCCATGACTGAGATCAGCTAGCTTCAAAGTTCAAGAATTCAATAGTAAAAGTAGATAGTTTTGCTAAAGTGTGGAAGTAGCCTCTCATATAACTTAGCTTGGGATGGTTTTGAGTGGAGTTAGCTTGATTGTAAGAATGTTCTAGCATTAGCCTTTTGAAAAGGGGAGAGAGACTTATTCATCCTTTTAGGATACAATTCATGAGTGAATTCTCGTGGGGGCATGCTGACAGGACCCTTCAAGGAGGCTTACGGCATCAAGGCTTGGTTGTAAGTTCTCCTTTAATTTACATGAATACAAATCAGCAACTTATTTCCCATATCTTATGTCAAATTTCATATTGATAGCTTGAAGCTCCTTGACTCTTTAAGTAGATTGTTTTTGTCATACTCTATTATGTTCGTGGTTGTGCTTTGTATGTTATTTTAAGGTACAAGTGATTAGAAGAACGAGAGCTGGAGAAACACAACAGGGACTTCATCAAATGACGATTGGAAGGTAAGCCTTCATGACGTCAACTTTCTAAGGAAATTTTCTTTGGTATTGTCTTTGCTATGACTAGACCCACTCTAGGGTTAGAGGGGTTGCCTCTGTCCGCAGAGGGAACTTACCTGCGTCACAAGTTGGTGACTCCACTGGGGACCTTTGTATTTTGTCTCTTGATTTGATTTTGTTTTACTTATTTATTGTCTCCTTTACTTTTGGGATGAATTCTTCATGTTATGGGTTCTTTGACTACTCTTGGTAGTCTTCCCTCTGTCATAAGTGATAGGTCTGGCCTTCCCTCAGTTGGATTTTAAGAATTTTCCTTGGTTTTAGGGTCGTCATAGTTTATTTTATGACAATTATGAAGATAGTTGCACTTGCTCTATCTGATTAGTTGCGCCTTCTACTGTTTGGTGTGATTAAATCACCTCACAGTCACAAAGAGCTCTGATATCGGCTCAACGCTGTTAACTGGTGTATTTCGGTGATAACGTCACAAAGTGTCTAGTTAGGGAGGTCTGATGTTTCATTGTCGGCACATGTTGTCAGTCTTATGCTCACGAAGATTCCTGTAGGTTTCAATTTTGAGGTTTTGCTTGCTGATTGGCCAGTGTGTCCTATCCTTTTGAGCTTCTCTTCTTCCTCTTTATTGTGTGTCAAATTGTTGATTGCTAGAATATTTGATTCCGGGTTTCATTAACTTGAAACCTCTCCTTTTCAACTGTGTGACTTGCTTACCTTAGGGTTTCTTGAAACACTAGATTTTCTTGGGTTACTTGTTCATTTGGATCTTTGGGATATGTTTGGCACAATCCCTTGCTTTGTTTGAGGCTTCTCTTTATTAATTGTTTTTTCATCTTCTTGATCGGTATGAGATGTTTTGTTACCAAAAATTCCAATTCTTGTTCATTTGGTTTCCTTCCTTCACTTGGCATAGATCACATCGCTTCCCAGTCAGTGAGAAAGCTTTCTAGTTTTGCAAAAAGAAACATCTTCTTGGTTTTGAGTCTTTGATTTGTTTTAGAGTCGGATGTTTCTCTTTACTTATTGAATGATTTCATTTGAAAAAGGCTTAAAACTAGCATCATTTTGAGTTTTGCATTTGGTTGCTTGTCATGTATTTGAAAAATCAAAATATTGCATTCATTCTCCATTAGGAAATGAGAACAATCTTTTGCATTAGTAAATTCTTGACATCTGGACATTGAAAAGCAAAGGATGTATTTTTCATTTTCTTAATTTGATTGCTTGCATTTTTCATTCCTCTTGGTTGGTTTTCTTGCATTTGCTTTCTTGTCGCTTTGGTTGCTTTGAAATGAACCTCTCACTTTTATTTAGTTAGTCGTTCATTGAAAAGAAATGGTTTCTTCACGCATTTAGTTGCATTCTAGGAGCTTTTGAAGATACATTCGTTAGGGCCTTGAAAATGAAATTTAATTCAAGATTAAAAACTAAAATTTATTGAATTAATCTAAAAACACATTGGAACTTAACGCTCACATATCTAGAGGTCTAGGCTAGAGACCTGTTTTGGCATCGTTAAACCTAGTGGCTATTGTTTTCACTAAGGTTGGGTGATTCCTCCTTTTGTGATTCAATAAGTACTAGTACCGACTTGTGCTCCCTGTACCGTCACATATATGATGGGATACCCCACTAGGTTGCAATCCTGTTCTCCATAGGAAACCGAGTCAGCTACCTTGCAGATGTGATACACTGAACACAACATTAGGGGAGATTGCCTGCTTGTACTTCTTGGTTCGTCGGGAGGTATTCTACAGTTCACGCTTGCTTGGTAAACCTTTTTCCTAGAATTCTAGAGTAGTCACTTTCATTCCTTTTCAAATCTTTAAAAGTAAAAGGATCATCTAAGCACTTGTCCTTTCAGGCTCATTAAATTTCAAAGGAGATAAGAGTCATCTTTTTCCCTTTTTCTCGACTCTATAAACATGAAAAGGCAAAGTTTTATTCTAGTGCCATAAAATTTATTTACCCACGATAACATCCTACCTGTTAATTTTTGCCACATTGTGAGTAATATCCTTGAAAGGAATTTAAAGCCCTCTTAATTAAATCTTCTCTCTTGGTCTTTTGAGTTTAGGCCATCCTCGCTGATTCATCTATTTTGTCATCTTTACCAAGTGACGGAGAGCCTTCTTCCCCCGTCTCTTCTAAGGTATCATTTGTTAGTGGCTCTCTTGCTATTGTTCCATGTTTCCAGCCTCCTGCCTCTTGAGCCCTGGGTGAGGAACCTTTTGATATCAATTGGACTTCTCCCAATGTTTGGGAATTTTTAGACGAGGATATTCCATTTACTCCCCCTGGTACTTCAGTTCCTATGGCCTATTCCAACATGGATGAGTCAAGTCCTGATAGCAGTGAAAGAGCCTTGTGTTGACTGGTGAATATCAGTTTCCTCCGGAAGGTTTCCCTTTCCACACCTCTCCAGATGTTTCATTTTCGCTTTTCTATCGCGCTCTGGCTGACATACTTGGTTCTACATTTCTACACTAGATCTCTGTATGGTCTCGTACAACAGTTCTGACTTTAGGGCCATTCGTGTATACTCAGTCGGCCACGACCTCCATTCCTTAGACATAGGTTACATCTATTCCATTAATACCTACTGTTTGTGTGCCATCTTCAACTCCTCTTGTTAGTGCAGCTACTACATCCTCGGTGGTCACTTCTATTACTAGGATATATTCCAGACCTGTTGATGGTGGTCCTTCACCTCTGGCATCCAGAGTTAGTCAACCTACGGGTAATGTACCTATCTCCTTGAATTCCATTCTAGGGGGATTGTCATATGATCAATATCTGTTTTCTCTTCAAACTCTAACTTATAACCCTCTAGGTTCTCAACATATGTCTGTTCTTCATAACCCTATGCACTATTATGATCACCATGGAGCTCATATTTATTATACTAGACCTCTTCGTCAAATGGCTCCAGTTGACAGTCAAATTCCACCTTCGATTTCCTGGAATCACACTACTTACCATGGTTTGCAAGGACAACCCATTCAGGGACAACCTTATGCCTTGGTAGGGTAGTCTTATAGTCAGCAGGGGAAACCTTTGGGCTCACAAGGTCAACCCTTTCCGGAACAACCTTTAGCCCAAATAGGTTCATCCTTTTTGTATTCGGGACAACCTCCTTTATCTCAAGGACTACCTTCTAGTCAGTTAGGTCAACCTCAATTCCAGCAAGGCCAACCTGCTACCTAGCAAGGACAACATTCTGGTCAGTTAGGTCAGCCTCAGTTCCAACATGGCCAACCTACTACTCAACAAGGACAACCTTCTGGTCAGTTAGGTCAGCCCCAGTTCCAACAAGGCCAACTTGCTACTCAGCAAGGACAACCTTTTGGTCAAGTCAATCTAGCTATTAATCAACCTGGTATTTAAATGAAACCTAGACCTCAAGCTCAAGTTAGTCCCCAAACTCAACCTAGTCCCTAGGCTCAATTTGGATTCCAAGCTCAACCTGTTTATCAGATACAACCTGGGCCCCAGGTGCAATTTGGGCCTCAGTTTCAGTACGGTCCTCAAGTACCTCAGCAACCCCAAGGGCAACCTTAGGGTAATCCATATTAGAACTATCAACAACCTCAGGTTAATCCTTATCAGAATTTTCAACAACCACATGCTGCCCCTGTTGGTCAAGCTAGTAGTCAATGGTTTGCTCGAGGTCAAAATCTAGGTCAACAACTAGGGTATGGTTTCAATCCCCCAAACTATAACTCTTATGGACAAAATCCTTTGGGACAAGATCCATGGGGGCAACCAAGCCCTAGTTGGAACCCTAACGTTGGTCCTTATCAAAGACCCATGATGTATTTGAATCCTCAGTTACCTTTTCTTAAGACTTTGGAACTACCCGATGTGTCAAGTTGACAAATGATCTTATACTTCAGAGTCCATATTGGCCACTTCTTCCAACCAAGATCCCTGGTGACTGTCCTAAGTTTGAAGGCAAATCCAGAGAAGACCCTTAGGCACATGTCATGACTTATCACCTTTGGTGTTCATCCAATTCCTCGCTTGATGACTCTATTCATCTCCATCTTTTCCAAAGGACTCTTACTGGTTCCACTGCAAAGTGGTACATTGAACTCGCTCGTGGGACTTTCCAAGATTTAAACTCTCTTGCGATGGCATTCCTTAAGAATTTTTAGTTACTGATTCGCTATGAAACAAGAACACATCTTCTTACCTCTCTAAAATAGGACATGGCTACTCACATCCTTGATCATATTCATGAAAGGAGAAGGCATTGCCGTTTGATCAAGTTTTGGATTCCTAATCAACTGTTGGCTGATTGGTTCACTACCTCTTTTGTAGGTCCAATAGCCAGAGATATTGCTATGGGGGCATGCATTACTAAAGAGAAATCCATCACACGTGCTCAATATCTTGATTTGGTATATTCCTATTTTGGCACGCTTTATGACATCTTACTTGATGCTCCGCGACTTGGAACTTTAAATCTCCGCTAAGACCTTCTGTCGATGGTGTTATTGTTTCCATCGTTCAGTCTTCTCGAAAGTCTTCCACGACTCTTGCGAAGCAGAAATCCACTGCTCTTACTGAAATTTCTTCTCTATCTCCATCCAATCCTGGGAAAACTTCAGAAGTTAACACCGTCCAGTCCACCACGACAGAGAAAACTTTGAAGGGTAAGAAGAAAGGGAAAGGTAAAAATAAATCTGACACACCAAAGCAAGAAACTCCTAAGACTCCTATTGATGATGGTTCTAAATGTAAACCTAGGTATACTTGGCTTATCTGTGATGACGATCACTTCACTAAGGACTGTCCTCGATGGTCTGAAGTAAGTTGTTTGCTTAATGGGACTTCACGGATTCCTGTTGTGCTTAAAGAACCTTTTCCTTCCCAGCAGACTCAAATGGTGGACCATCCTCAATCCTCTTCCTCATATGGTTCCCATGTCTTTATGGTCGGGAATATTCATATTCACATATCTATTTGATCGAAAGATTATACTCTGCCGACTAGGAAAGAACATGAAGTCCCTTCTAGTGTTCTCCTGTCTAATTCTGGCCCTCTTCATATTGAAATGCCTAGTAATGAATCTGTCATTTGACCACTTGCTAAAGGAATTTTATGGAAATCTTCCTATAATCCCAATGCTCGTGCTGCACAACACTATAGTATTGTTGAAGATCTAGCCCAAGGTCCTTCAGCTATGTCTACATTGAAGGTTCTCCAGAGTTGTCCTCCCCAACATAAGTCAGTACTATCCACCATCGGTGGAATTGATCTGGCTAATTTTGAGTTGAATATTTTCGATCTTGAAAATCATGTGCTGTGTTTGCCTCACCAGATTGCTTTTCTGCTCTAGGTTGTTATTAACTAAAAGACTATTCATCGTACTATTATCGATGAAGGAGCCTTGACTTGCATCATGTTTGTTGCTTGTTGGAAAGCTATTGGTTGTCCCTCTTTGAGTCAATCTCCGAATACCCTGGAGGCATTTGATGGAAGAGATTCTCGTCCATTTGGTATTCTCTTGCACTTACCTATCACCTTGGAAGGCAAGACGGTCAACATCGAAGTAGAGGTTGTCGATTCCAATTTGACTCACAACATTCTACTGGGCCAAAGTTGGATGTATGCTATGCATGGAGTTTCTTCTTCATTGTTCTACATACTCTGTTTTCCTCATGAGGGGAAATTGTTATGGTTGATCACTTGTCCTTCTTTGATTCTTCTTCCTCAGAAGGAAATGTTCCATATGTGGAGCATACCAGTATTCCTTATGAGAGTGTGGGTGCTGGACTCTTTAAAGCTCTTGCCCTCATGGGCATTTTTCCACTCCCACTTCCTAGTGTCACCTCCATTAGTATGATCTCTGTTAACCCCGATCCTTGGGTGATTCCTCCCCTCGATCAGGTAGATTCTTGGGGTGATGTTATGCCGTTAAGCCTTATTGAGCTCAACTATGTTGAAATTGTCTTGGCTTCGGCTCATTCTTCTGAATCTACTCCTTCGAGTAGGTCTCTTGACACGTATGTGCAATCCACTTGTCTTGGAGATATTGCTTATCCTGATTCTTTGCACGAAACTTTTCCTTTTTATGAGGCTATTCTTGAAACTTTGTCTTTTGAGGATCCTCCTTGGGTCGATAGTCATCATTGTTCCTTGTTTCTTCTTGGCTTTGGGGCAATGACTATCTGTCTCGATAATTTTTCTTCCCTTGTTCCTTTTCAACCGCTTCAGATGCCCATATTAACTCATGAGGTATTTTCTAAAGGGAATATGGGAAATATCACACAACCATGCATATAGACATCTCTATTAAACCAGGGGTTCTCAAAAATATTCATCTTGGAGTAACTTGTTCTCCTGATGAGATCAAGATTTACACTAGTCTCTTCCAAGAGTTTCATGACATGTTCACTTGGTCATATGAAGAAATGCCCAGTATAGATCTGAGTATTATGGTGCATGAGATACCTATGTATCCTGATGCAAAACTAGTTCGTCAATGTTTACGTCCCGTGCACCCAACAAATGCAGCTGCCATTAAAGGATAGGTTGAAAAACTTCTCAAGGCTAGGTTCATTTATCCTATTCCATTGATAGATTGGGTCACTAACATTGTCCCTGTAACTAAAAAGCAAGGCACTATTCGAGTTTTTGTTGATTATCGTGATATTAATCGAGCATGTCCGAAGATAACTACCCCACTCCCATTATTGACTAGCTCATTGATGATTGTGATGGGAGTGAAATATTCTCTTTTATGGACGACATCTCTGGCTATAACCAAATAAATATTTTACCTGCTTATCAACACAAGACTGCCTTTATCTGTCCATGGGGTACTTTTGCTTATAAAAAACTTCCTTTTGGTCTGAGGAATGCTGGTGCGACTTTCCAAAGAGAAATGTCCTATGCTTTTCATGATATTAGACACATTCTTCAGCCTTATTTGGATGATCTTCCTGCTCATTCAGCTAAATGTGCGGACCGTCTGGACCACCTTCGTCAGATTTTTCTTTGATGTAGACATTATAATATTCGTCTCAATCCGCAAAATGTGTCTTTTGCATTGAGTTTAATAAACTCCTTGGGTTTGTTGTTTCTAAGGAGGGTATTTGTCTCTATACACTCAAGGTAAAAGCTATTTTGAATCTCTCGCCTCCTGCTACTTTGCACCATTTGCAGAGTTTGCAAGGGAAGGCTAATTTCTTGCACCATTTCATCCCTAACTATGTCGAGGTGACAAAAGGTTATATCTGTCTACTTAAGCGTGACATTCCATTCATTTGGGATGAAATTGCCCAAAAGTCATTTGAGAAACTCAAGACCCTTCTTGTTTCTACTCCTTTATTGCATCTACCTAACTATCACTGTGATTACTTGCTTTATCTAGCTGCCGCTGATAGTACCATTGACATGGTTCTGGTACAGGACGATGATGATGGTTCCGAGCATGTCATATATTATCTTAGCCACAACCTTCTTAACACCAAGACTTGCTATTCTTATGTCGAGAAGTTGGCCTTGGAAGCCATTTAGGTTGTTCAACGTTTTCGTCATTACATTTTGTTGCATACCACAACCGCGATTTTTGATTGCAACCCAATGACATAAATTCAGTCACGTCAATTGTTGGGGGGAAAATACTCCAAGTGGATTGTTATCCTCTAGGGGTTTGATTTGGAGTTCACTATTTCAAAATCTAAGAAATCACTAGTTTTCGCTGAGTTGATTTGCTCTTTACCATCTTCTTCCTCTCCCTCTCGGATAGAGGACTGCATCCCAAACGATACGCTTTTCTTGATTAGTACCCTCAATCCATGGTATTGTGACATCATTGTTTACCTCCAGACGTCTTCATTTCACTTTGACTTGTCTAAGGATGCTCGACAATGCATTCACCATCATTCTTAGCCATATCGTATTATTGGAGACACGTTATACCGTGTCAGAGTTGATTCTATTCTCCGCCACTATTTAACCCTCGAGGAAGTTGAGAAAGTCTTAAATGAATGCCACTCTAGCACCTGTGGTGGTCATATGTTTGGTTATGCCACTACTCAGATGATTCTTTGTGTTGGTTATTTTTGGCCATCCATTTTCAAGGATTGAATTCTTGCCGTCTGTTCCTGTCATGCGTGTCAAATCTATCAGCGCAAGATGCCTGTGCCGCCTTCTCTTTTGCATCCTATCATAACCATTGGCCCTTTTGCAAAGTGGGGTATTTATTTTATGACTTGTAACCCTCGCTCGGCCAGGGGGCATGGGTATATCATTATTGTTGTTGATTACTTTATGAAATGGGCTGAAGAGATGCCTACATTGACTAACCACGGTAAGGTAGCTACTCAATTTCTATTCAATCATGTGATTTCGAGGTTCAGAGTCCCTCAAGCCATCATCACAGATCATGGCTCTCATTTTCATAGTTACATGATGGCCGAGTTGACAACTCAGTTGAGCTTGCATCATGATAATTCAATGCCATATTACCCCCAGTCCAATGGCCAAGTCAAAGCAGTAAACAAAGTGTTGGTTACCATGCTTCATTGTACCATTGGAATGCATAATTCTAATTGGCATTTGATGTTGTTTTCAGCTCTATGGGCCTACCAAACCTTGGTTAAAGATGTGAAATTCCTTCTCTTAAATTAGCTATCAAATTACTACCGAATACCACTACGGTGGAGGAGCGTCTTCTTTATTTAGAAAATCTTGATGAGACTCGTCGACTTGCTTCATTGGTAATTGAAGCATAGAAGAAGCGAGTGAAAGCTCACTTCAATCAGGCAGTCAACCCATGTTCCTTCATTGAAGGGGATTTAGTCTTGTTGTATGATCAAGTTCATGATAAGCCGGGGGCAGGAAAATTTGAACCCGTGTGGAATGGGCCCTACGTTGTAAAATGTGTTTTGCAAAAAGGTGCCTATGATATGATTGATTATGAAGGAAATCCTTTAGATAAGCCCCAAAACAGGCTTTATCTCAAGAAGTATTATGCATGAGTCTTTCGTGCATTTTTGTGTACATAAGTGTGTTTTCATTTTTGTACATGTTTGGCTTGGTGTGTAAGTGTTTTTTTATTATTTTGTCCTTTTTCTTCTTATGCAGATGTCTGTCGCACCTTATGTCGGTTTCACTAATGGTGCCTGTCGTAGTACTCAAAATCTTTCCTCCACAACATGGGTTATCTATGATACTCACGGTGAGTTGGTAGATCTTGAAGTTGTTTGTCTAGGATGTACTACGAACAATGTTGCTAAATATAGTGCAATTATTGAGCTATTGACTGAGGCTGTTGCCCTCAATATTCGCACTTTGATCGTAAATCTAGATTCACAGCTTGTTGTTCTCCAACTCAACGGGCGTTATTCCGTCATAAACCTTCAGATTGCAAGGTTGTATTTACGTGTTCGTTTATTGGAAAGGAATTTTGATTTCATTACATATCAAATAATTCCTAGAAGACTAAATACAATAACATATGCATTGGAAAATCATGTGTTAGATAGACATTTGTGACATTTGTAAAAGTAAACATTGAGACATAATAAGTTGATAAATAAGAACATAGGTATGTATATTTATCATGTGTTGCACATCATAGTGCTCAAAAAATATGTGTTCAGGTTACATCATGAGACAACACGTCTCTCAAAATTCCAAAATTAAACATAGGGGTCTAATCTGCATGATTCTCTCTAGAGCACACCACTGCTCGGACAACATGTCTAAGAAGTCAATGGATCCTGCTCGACACCCCCATTGTGTGTCGCTGGTACTGTCAAGGGACATCCTCAAATCCTGTGTAATCTGGGATCCCCTCTATCAAGCCCTCCAGGTCACGAGAAATCTCATCCTCCACGTCTCCACCAGGAGGAGGTAGCTCGAACTCCCTCTCGACTCTCCGAGCAATGGGATACAAACTTGCAGGTATTTCCATTCTGACATCTGCAAGATTGAAACATAGTGATTAGGACATATAAAAAATAATAAAAAATTACAAAACTCTTAAGAATCAAAGAATGTGTTTGTTACCTCTATCATCCCAGTGTTCCCTAGGAGGGAGTACTAGGTCTGGATCATCTGTGAAGTTCGTCCTAGCATATGGCCAATCCTCTGCAACAATGAGTTGGATATCTAGCCATTCGAAGAACTCTAGTCTCCATGACATTTGTTGACCACCACCTCCTCAAGGAATCATAATAGCCGAGTGAGTGATCCGTGGCTCCCTTGGTGGTGGCCTAGCCATGACCACCCCCTGTCTCTGAAAGATGGGGAGCCATTCTAGGATGAATGGTATGAGGATTGAGCCATACCCAAACTATTTGGTATCACCTCACCGAAATTTTGTTATTTTCCTTTTGAGGTTGTTTGATATCGCCTCTGCCTAGTTGAATATAGTGGGGTTTAGGCAGTCGGGGGCCAGTTAGAGTTGGCTTGGTGGCCTCATGTGGGTCTTGCAAACTAGTTGCTCTAGTGATGGTGGAAAGGAGGACTCTCAATGAAAAGTTAGCTATTGTTGCGATATTTAGTTTGCCTCCCTTGTCTAGTTTCTAGGCCTTCGAACACATTCTCTGGATGAGCATGTCCATCATTTCTCCTGTGGTCCGAGTACCTGTCATTTGGGGCCTTTCTCCCCTCCGTGATAACCCTGTCAAGAATAGATGTTGGTGGCATAGATTTCTAATTCCTGCCCCCGAATGTTGAATCTCCCTTCATTTAGATCCCATGCTCCAACCAGGTACTAAAGTAGATCGGGTTGTGCCCTTAGGCACAACACCATGAAAAACTTTAGGAGCCTGCAATTCTTGAGCACATCCAAATAATTTGGATCCCCCATGGCCAACACACCATCATTGCTATGTTATCACTCTTTCCATTCGATCACCATGATTTTCTTCCGGAAAACACACAAATATTTAATTATAAATGCCATAATTGTGTTTAAAATCTCATGACATTGCTTAAATATGGAGGGATTTTGTTCTCGGCAATCGCCGAGCTGGAATCCGAGGTTAGGAAAATTTGGGCTCTTCGTGATTGTTTGGTGTACAGTCATGAAGAGCTCATTTTCCCTCCATTAGAAAATCTGGCTCTTCGCAGTCCCGAGCTAGGAACCCACGCCGACCACTGCGGACACTCCCATCCACAAAACCCCTCTAAATCATGACTAAAAACTTCAAAAAAGAGATACAATCTGTCTAAAAATCCTAGAAAAGGGTGTGGTGCCTACTTGGACCGGATGGATTCACGAACAAACTTCTGAATCTCCTCCAATCGATTGCCAAAATCACAAGTGCACAAGGGTAAATTTTTTCCCCTCTAAGGTAAAAGTAAAAAGTAAATTCTTTCTTACCAATTGGCCCTTTTATAAACTCGTTTTGCCAAATTAGGGTTGTAGGTTAGGGATTTAGGTCTATTTTTGAACATTTTATGCGTATTTATGTCAAAAATAGATCTTACACTTGCTTTTGTGCAACGACAAGTCCCAAATACTCTAGTGATGATGATTTACAAGTTGTATTTTATACTTTTTTGGACTCAGTAAAAAGATGAAAAATTGCCTTTTGGAGTAATCTTTAAGCTCTTTTCTAACTCTCTAAACATGAAAATATTGCCAAGCTCTTGTTGCTTTAACTCGCTAAAAGCTGCAAAGCATCTACCCAGTATAAGTTTACCCCTTTTACGAACTGGGATAGATTACTTACGAAAAAGGTATATGATGATCTATCATGGTTAATAGGTTCCCTCAGGTGTTGTTTTCTACCTTTTCAGATTCAAGGGACAAATTTATGAAAAGGGACCTTCGAAGTTTTCTTTTTATGTATTTTTTAAAACTCTCTAAATATGAAAAAGACTTCGAGTTTTACCTATGCCAGACTCGTTAAACCCCGACAACGTTGGACTTGTCATCATGACGAGACTAAGCTTCTCTTTCCTAGGGCTCGTTAAAAATTACTAGGTCGGATTTGTCCGAAGGACAAACTTATATTACAAGCATATGCTATCCCCTTCAAGCTTGTGTTTCAAAAATAAATGGGTATTCGCCAAACATGGTGGGGGAAAATTTGGAAGCACTCCGTTGGTTGTCTTAATTGTTATGGAAATTTGTCGCTCTTGAATGTCAACACTCTTTCTGCTTCGTTTCGGGTTGGGATATCCTCACTTCATTGTTGACCTTCTAGGTTTTGTGTTATCCATTTTACCTCATTTCATATGATCCTTGTTGCATCATCATGAACTTTGATCCTTTGGTACCAAAATGCTGCCAAACTCCAGAGTTCAGTCACCGATATGTTCAAGCGCTTAATCCTTCTGGAGTTTGTATCCTTACACACCTTCCTCAGATTCTCTGTCTCACCCACATTCATCTTGTTCCTTTGTCTCACGTTGATGATGTGGGAAACATTATGGCCCTCCTTCGACCGATTGCTTCCTGTCGACTTTAGCTCATTATCTGGGAAGTTGATCTAAAGACTCCTTTCTGGTACTTTGGAGCTTGCATGCCTTAATGGCAAGTTCTTTGCATTCGATGATGGGCTTTCATTATCAGCCTTCGATTGAGTGATTTCACAGATGTTCGACTTTAGATCATTCTTCACACTTCGTGGATTGTAGTAGTAGTACCTTGAGAACCATTGACATTACTAGTGGTCTTTCACGCGCTTGTTAACGTTTTACATCATTGACCGATAATCAAGAAATTTTCTAGTATGCTCAACTTCAACACATCTATTCACATATTAGAATTTGTACCATGATCGGGTTGGGATTCAAGACCTTGGGCTCAGATTACACACATCCAGGTTGTGCGGATTGGTTCATGATTGAATACATGACTCTTTTGATTGGATGGCTACTACCATACCTGAGTCTTTTATATGGTCCTTCTGATTGGATGCTTGCGTCCATACCACAGATCATTTATGTTTATCTTATGGATGGTTGCACCCATGCCTTATACACATGTATTTCCTTTCACTATGTGCTCATGTATCAAAGGTATCAATTTTACTTGAGTTTGCAGGTTCTTCACGATGGTGTTCTGTTTCGATTATGGATTCGTAAATAATTTCACCCCTCCCACTCTCTCGTCCTTCATACTTTAGGGGGATTTTGTTACACAGTAATTTGTCACCAACCTCGCATTCCCTGATTCTGAACACTGCCGGTCCGTGTTATTGACATCTGCCTTGTGTCATGTTGCAAATTATGTGTCAATATCTTCCTTGTCATCTCAGGAAGAATACCTCAGTTCACTACTCCTGGAGCAGACCCTTTTTACCCATGTTTTTGGGTCATTGTGGGACAACAATTGTTCCACCCACGAAGATGGCCAAGATTGCACTAGCCCTATCGAAATCTTTGCTCTTATCTGTGTTGCAATTGTGATGAGCTACTTTGGCAAGTTTTTTAAACAAATTGTTGAAGCTTCGAAGTGTAACATCTTCATGGGCGGTCCTAGGGTTGGTTGTTGCATTAGATGAGCTCACCTCTCTCCTTTGGAATGGTTGTTCCACCTTTTGTGCAACCTCTCAAAGGGATAAGCTCTTTCTCCCATCTCCTATGGAAGCTACTCCTCCTATAAATACTTCCTCCATGACTAAGATCAGCTAGCCTCAGATTTCAAGAATTCAATAGTAAAAGTAAAGAGTTTTGCTAGAGTGTGGAAGTAGCCTCTCATATAACTTAGCTTGGGATGGTTTCAGTGGAGTTAGCTTGATTTTAAGAGTGTTCTAGCATTAGCCTTTTGGGTAGGAGAGAGATTTATTCATCCTTTTGGGAGACAGTTCATGAGTGAATGCTTGCGGGGACATGCTGACAGGGCCCTTCAAGGAGGCTTACGATGTCAAGGCTTGGTTGTAAGTTATACTTTAATTTACATTAATACAAATCAAAAGCTTATTTCATATATCTTATGTTAAATTGCATATTGATAGCTTGAAGCTCCTTTACTCTTTAAGTAGATTTTTTGTGTTGTACTCTATTATGTTTGTGGTTGTGCTTTGTATGTTGTTTTCAGGTACAAGTGATTAGAAGAATGAGAGCTGGAGCAACACAACAGGGAATTCATTGATTGACGATTTGAAGGTCAGCCTTCATGGCATCAACTTCCTTAGGAAATTTTCTTTGGTATTGTCTTTGTTGTGACTAGACCCACTCTAGGGCTAGATGGGTTTCCTTTGTCTGCAGAGCGAACTTGCCAATGCCTCTTTTTTTTGCCTTTTTGTTTGATACGGGTGCTAAGGGAAGTGAGGGCAGTTGTTGCCTCTTTCTCAGTGGGTTCTGGAGACACCCTGGGTGGCTCCTCTTTGTCCTCTTCCTCCTCTTTTCCATTTCCCTTTTCACCTTTGTCCTTCTCCTCTTCTTCTCCCTCTAGATCCTCATCTTGTTTATCAGTTTCCTCCTTGACATATTCCTCTGTTTCTTCGTCACTTCCCTTCTCTTTCTCTTCCTCTTCCTCCTCATCTACTTCCTCTTCATCCCTCTCTGATTCTTCTTCATCTATTTCAGTATCTTCTTCATCCATTTCACTGATAGTAGCGCTTCTATCATATGTGAGGGCCTTGATATCCTCCTCTGCCGACATGTCTTTGAAAATTGCCCAAGTAATAGGAATTCTAAGGTTTTGGAGGGAATCTTCTATGATGATTCTAATTAACCCATGATGGGCTAGCTGTTCGTAGTTTCCTTCTTGCAACTTCATGCTTGTATCTATTAGTGATTGTAGAAGGAAGTACTGTCTGCCGAGCCTGTGGTGAGGAGGTGTTTCTGCTCCAAACCTCAATTCTTCAAGAAGCCTAAAGTGATATCCATATACCACACTATACCTACCTTCACATGATATGTATTTTATAAGGTGGTGGCTTACCTCATTCCAAGGGTATGGTAGGCTTGGTCTCCTCACTCCATTTTGTCTTCAATGGGCTCCTCTCCCTCTAAAAAGAATTTCTTATTTACAGTTTGGCTATTTCACTTATCTTCCTTTCTCCAAGGCACTCCTAAGGGAATTATGGTAACTCTTATTATGTGTTGGGTCCCTATAATACTATTTATTACCCCATTACTATTGTAGTTGTACCCCTTATTAATATTTTTGTGCCCCTATTGCCCCCATATTTTTATTACTGTGCCCCATAGAATCCCTCTATTGTTATTTTTGTGGCTTTATATTATTATTGTTAGGTCGGCTGGGTTATATTGTGACTCCTTAAACTTCTATATATAGAAAGGAGGTTTTTTCATTTAAATCATCCAATAATTTTTCATTTATGTAATGTAAAGGAGGGTTCCCCCTCGAAGAGGCTGAATTCTAAGGCGATGATCTATCTTTTCTATCTTTTCTTGAGCTGGTTCATAACATTTGGTATCAGAACTTTGGATTCTAAGGTTTCACTGCTCCAAACAGGTCACCGTGGCATTTTCTCAATAACTTTTTTTTCTACGACGTTTCAAAAGCTAAAAAAAAACCCATTTAAGAAGACATCGCGCTGATCCTCGGGTCCGAATTTCAGAGCGTTTTGCGCTATATTTGCGGAGATGATCTAAGGAAGTTGGTCTTTTTGCAGACTCCTGAATTACATTCCAAACATGTGACCTGGGGAAAATCATCATAACTTTTTCTCTTAGCATTGGATTGAAATTTCGTAAGAAGGTGCAGAAAGAGGATGAACTATAGTTTCTTGTATATATATTTTTAGAGCCAAAAGACAGGGACTCGTGGCACATCGTACAAGTTCGCCCTACTGAACTCGTCCATAATCAGGTCACTGTGGGAGATTTCACATAAATCTTCCTTGGAGAATCCAATTTGGATCAGACTTGTGGCATTGGAAAGAGGACACAGAGGGCTACTGCAGGTCACAATTTTAGAACTGGATGATTTGAATGTACATACATACATCAGAGGCAATATCGAGCTCCTACAAATTGAAAAAGGGTGTGTAGATTCTTTTAAATTTTTGTTTAAGATTGGTTTGAAATTTATTTTGAAGGAATTCAAAGGGCATAGTAGAGCATTATTATCAGTAGCTAATGCGCTGAGGAAAGAAAATGCAAACACCTAGTAAGGAACCTGAAAGCTCTAGCATGACTCATGAAGAAAAGGAAGAAATGCTACATGATATACCAAAATTACAAGAACAAGTGCAACAAGTGTCACTTGCACAAAAAGCAACAGAAGTTAAGATGGATGGTTTAAGGAAAGATGTAGAAGCTAAGATGGATGGTTTAAAGAAAGGTGTAGAAGCTAAGATGGATTATTTAAAG
>APFE030907784.1:136614-163907 GCA_000404065.3 Pinus taeda | reverse complement strand
CATCAATTTACCCTACTTTCTGTTAAGAAGCCTAAAGAAAATGAGTTCCACTGTCCAAAAGAATGTAGGCCATATTGAACCCCACTTGTATCATCACCACCTCATTATAATTCTCATAGAGGATCAATTGAAAAATAACAAGGATACATGGGAAAAGTTTTTGGTCAGGAATCATTTCCAAGAAGTAACTGAAGCTTCCGCTAGTAGTTCTCCTAGAATCCCAAAAGGAAGTAGGAGAACGAAAAGAGATGTTGCAGCCCAGGATCCTCCTATTGTAGAAACTCAGGAAACCACTCAAGAAGAAGAGGAAGAGAGAGATCAAACCAAGAAATAGAAAAAGGATAAAGGGAAAACAATTGTTCATGAATCATCTCCATCACCTGAACCTTTAGTAGAAGAAGACTCCCAAACCTTGGCTGATAGACTAGCACAACTTCAAGCTGCTGCCCTCTCAAAGAAGAAACAAAAAGAAAAACAGAGTTCCCAACAAAAGAGCACTAGTGTACAAGTGAGAAGAAGCAGTAGACTTAAAGGAAAAATGAGTGTGACTAAAGAAAAACAGTCACATTTCATTGATTTGGGAGAAGGTACACCTGAAAAGGTTCCAGCTCAGCTTGAGCTTGAGTCCACTCCTCCACGCGAAGAGAGTCCCTTTCAGACAGAACCTCAAACAAAAATTGATTTTGAACATAGCCCAAGAAGAACACCTGAGATTGACCCTGACCAGCAGGAGGTATACGATTATTTGGAGGCCTTGGAGCAATCAGTGGCAAGTCCAAGCACTACATTGCCTCTTAATGAACAGGTCCAATCTTTAAAACAGGAGGTGTTTGAACTAGAAGTCCTGAACCGACATATTAAACAAGAAAAAGAAGCATTGAAAGAACAAAGCAAAGTGGACAAAATGGTCCATGACAATACAATGCTTCACTTAGGACTATGGCAAAAGAAGAACAAAAAATTGAAAGGGAAATGTAAGAAACTGAGCAGGGAATTGATCAATTTGAGGTTCAGGTGTTTAGTCAAGAAACCAAGGACAATTTTGGCAACAAGGAGAAAGAGAAGAAGGCTAGATGTTTTGGCAGAAGCATCTGAGCACATGGATTGAAAAAAACAAGGACAAAGTTTTGGTTGCATGAGGACATGCAACACCTTCACAGTGGGGGTATGTTGAGCCTCAAACCTACACTTCTTTACCCATCCTCTCAGCCTCTTTTTCCTATTCATTTCCTTCTTTTGCCACTCATTCCCTCCATCAAATTGCTCAAATCATTGTATTTTAGGAATTTTTACATGGTTTGCTAATTATGCTAATGACTGTGTCTGGTTTAGAATTTTGGTTCAAAGTGTTGCGTTTCCGCAGCTCACACAGGGTTTTCCGCAGCTGATCCCAGTTTTCGCAGCCAACCCCAGATTCCGCAGCTGTTTTATTAAATGATATGTTCTAGGTGTCCTTCGGGAAGAAGAGCCACATGGGCAAGTTCGTAGAACCAAGGACATGGTGTGTGTCCCTCCAGATCACCCAAACCAGTCATCAAAACATGTGGTCAACGAGGAGGCAACTACGGTCAACAGAGGTCATTGGCGGTGGCATGGCTCTGCGTGTTCTGTTTTAGAACACGTAAAGAACAGGTGGCATCGTCCTCAGTTATGAAGATAGTGGGAAACATAATCCAACAACGGATTGAATGCCCACAACAACCGTTGCCTAAATCCGAGGACGCAGCAAGACTACGTGTTTTTGCACAACTGCTCGAATTGCTTAGTTTCCATTAAGTTAGTTCGCTTTCCTCAGTTATAAATAAAGCGTCTTTTGAACGCTGGATAGTTAGTTGTTAGCTGCTGATATGTAATGTAATTTTGAACTCCCACTGTATTTTCTATTTCATGCATAATATATGAGAAGACTGTTTTCCCATTTAAGTGTGTAATTGATCTTTGAACCGGCTGGAGTAGGCAGAGGGCCCCTGTATACTAAAGGCCTGTACAGTACCTTTAATTTCCTGCATTTCTTTCTTTCATTTTATGTATATAATGCCCTTGAATGCTGTGTTTTGATAGCTGTATATACATTTCGAATTCTGCTTGTTTATATTTCTGCACTTTTCCATGACTGATCAGTGTGTTATGTAGGTTTCTTAGGCATGCTCGGGACAGTTTCTTTCTTTTCTTTTCACAACTAGTGACACTTGTGATCATCTTGTCTATGTTGCTGATCTTCCTTGTTTTGCAGCCTTTATTTCCTTACTATCATTTAGTTAATTTGCATAGTTGCTTTCTACTTTTAGACATCAAGTTGTTTATCTATTGATGGTTCCTTCTTCATAATTTAATATCTTCATTGAGGACCAAAATATCACTTAGCACAGCTTGGTTTAGTTGTTCAAGAACTCACAATTGCTTGGCTTATTTTTAATTATCTCTCACATGATATATTGAGTTAAAAGGCAAGAGGTTAATAAGAAGTTAAAGTATTTATGACTAGTCTTTCTTTCATGTAGATTTACTTTAGTTTCACATTGCTTAGTTGTTATTTGATATAGATTTAATTTTCATTTTCTTGCAGCAGCAGAGATACTGGACCAATGTCATTAGTCTTTTATTTGATGCCTTTATTTTCTTTTAAAAGTTGATTTCATTTCAGTTGTTGTTCAAGCTTTCTTTTAAGTTATAAAAATCTCATCACAATCTCACACACTTCACTTGCTTTATTTCATTTCCATCACATCACATTAGGAGAGATATACTTGAAAACAAACTTAAAAAGTTAAAAACGACAAAAGCCTAAGAAATAGTTGCCTAAGTACATACAGTACACCTCACTTCATCAGCTTATGAGCCCAGGGTTGACATTTAAAAGTTGCAATTTAGACATCACTAAATTGACCAAACACAACCCACTCATCTCAGATGATAAATTATAGTGCAGCAAAGTTCACGCACTTTCATGTAGAGAAACGTTCCTTTCATGCAGAGAAAAGTTCCTTTCATGTAGAGAAAATTTCACCCACTTTCATTGAGAGAAAAGTTCATGCACTTTCATGCAGAGAAAAGTTCACGCACTTTCATGCAGAGAAAGTTCACGCACTTTCATGCAGAGAAAAGTGAATGCACATGGGAAATCTTATGGTTGGTTCATGGTATTAGTCCGACAGTTTTTGATCCTATGGTTTTGGTCTTTGGTATTGCATCAAAAAGAATTGAACCCAAGTATTAGGTCCGTGGTATTGTTTCTAAATGGTTTTGGTCCATGGTTTTGAGTGAGGCCTAGCCTATAAAAAGGAAAGGAGATCATTTGGCTAAACACAAGAGTTGAAAATCTTAAGAAGAGAAAAATATGAATTTCTGATAATCGGTTGGTGAGACATAGTTGAATCGGCGAAGCAGGTGCGGAGGTGCACTGAACAGTAGACAGTGCAGGTGCGGAGTTGCGCAGACTCGTCACGGCAGAAGTACGGATATCCGCAGGTTTCCTTCTGTGAAGTTGCAGACCTTTCTTGAAATATATTTTACCTGTCTTCTATCTGTTTCTGCAGAGATCTGGGTTTAAATTGGTGTATGGTTACTGGTGTTATTTTCTGGTTACTGCATTTTGAGAAGTTATTTGTTTAAAGGAGATTGGGTGATGCACATGTACATGATGTTTTGGATCCAGTTTGAAAATTGATGAAATGTGGTCCTTGGAAGGAAAGAGAAGGTAGTAGCCTTATGTAGGTCAGCACCTATGTTGGGCCTCAGTTTTGATCTTATTTTGCTTTGAGGAACTTACCTAGCTATCCATTTATCCTTCATTTTCACTTCATCCATTTCATTTTAATGAATATTTGGTGTCTAATCAGGTATTTAACTTTAATTTGTCAATTTCTAAAGTTTTTATAAAAGTTTGAGTTTAAGTGCAATTTTGGCAATTTTAAGAAATTCCCGTAATCATTTCATGGTTGATATGGATGCAGGCCACTTCAGCACGAATGGGATGTATGAATAGGAAGCTTGGGAACTAGGACCAAGCCACCTATGCTTGGTTCTAGTAGAACGAGTTTTATTATGCCTTTTTGGAGCTAGTCAATCATGACTAGTCATCCAGAAATCCCATCTAAATAGGGCTGTTTTGGGATCCTCTGATATTAGTCATATTTCTTGGGATGAGGGAGTTGGATTCGACTTGGATAGGTGGATTAGAGTAGATATGTTTGTTAGAGTGATTTTATATCAGTTGGTTTCATGAACTCCTTATTTAAGAGCCACACTTTGATGGCTCAACACACTTGACATATGATACTTTTATGCTGTAATATTTTTGGTTTGAAGACTTAAGTTGGAGACTTGTGTTACTCTTATTTTCCTGATCAATACATGGATGTTTGACTGATATAAATCTTCTGATATCATCTTCATAAGTGTGCAAGGCAAGGTTGGAGGGCCCCCACACCAAGCTAAGTACACTTCCAAGTTAGACTAGTTTTATTTCATTGCAAATCTGGTTGATGGTAGCTTTAGTTTTTCAAAGTCTTATTTCAGATTGCATCATGGTTATGAATATTGATTGATTTCATTTGTTAATGGTTTATTCATCATCTAATTGAGTTGGAAAACAAGTGTTCAAGTTGGGCATTCTCTCTATGAAATGGTGAATTAGAATTAGTCTCTTTTGTTTACATGAAAATAGTTTGTTTCCATTTAGATTTATATCTTGAGATGAATGAGTTATTATGGAAAACTTTAAGTGTCTCTTAAGTTAAGAGCCTTTTTCATATATGATTTATGCATCTTGAGTCTTTGGTTATAATCTCTAATTCATTAAGTCATAACTGAGGTGAGAGCAGACTTCTTGAGTCAAGAACTCTTTCAATGTTTCCTCTTTTAAGCTGATTGAATCAAGAGTTTTAGGATATATTTGCTCTTAGTTTTTAATCATTTATCTTTCAAAGTTTGGTTATATTTTATCTTCACAAATAGTGGATTTGCCTCCAAGTTTCACAAACCCGGATTGATAATAAATACTTGCGTTAATTTAGTCACATAAATTAGCTCAACAACCTACATACTAGTATTTCAGCTAGTACACGAGCTAAGGGGGTTGTAGCTCCTTCCAGAAGAAGCTGGAAAATGAGAGAGGGTTGTAGCTCTCTGCAGGTTGCAGCTTGCATACTGGTAAAAGACTGCACCAGTACAAAATCGTTGTAAGAAGAAGTTTCTAATTGAAAGAAGATAGAGACATATTGCAACAGGTGGTTTTCACCCACATTGGGTTTCCACCTTACATCTTGTGTTCCTTGGTGTGACTTTCTATTTCGTGTTCCTGCCCATTATTCTATGGTTCTCACATATAGATTAATGACAAACATCTGAAGAATAAATTAAATTATAAGTTTGGAAGGTATATGAAAGTTTCAATTGTTAGATCTGAAAATATTTGTATAAATTGATAAGAGTTTGATAATACTGATTCACCCCCCCAGTATTATTTCCAACAATTTCCAACCAGCAACATATCATCCACATACAAGACTAGATAAAGAACACGATCACTAATTAATTTAAAATAGACACAATGATTTGCTTTGCTTCTGGTGAAGCCAAGTCCCCATATAAATGTATCAAATTTCTGATACCACATCCTTGGTGACTATTTTAACCTATACAGAGACTTCTTTTACTTGTATACTAGTTCTTTCTTGCCCTTCACCGCAAAGTCTTCAGGTTTATTCATGTAGATTTCCTCTTCCAGATCCTTGTGAAGAAATGTTGTCTTCACATCCATTTGTTCTACCTCAAAATCAAAGAAATAGCAACAGATAAAAGTAATCTAATAGAAGTTACCTTGGCAATAGGAGAAAAAATATCACAAAAATCAATTCCCAGCACCTGGGAATAACCTTTTGCTACCAACCGAGCTTTGTATTTCACCACCTTTCCTTCTACATTTGTCTTCTTGTCGAACACCCATTTGCTTCCAATGGGTTTCCTTCCGGCCGACAACTCCACCAGATCCCAAGCCTCATTTTTGTGCAAACATGCGATTTCATCAACCATGGCCTCCTTCCAGAGTTTTCCATCCTCTGAATCTACTGCTTCTGTAGAATTTTGTAGAATTTTTCTACACATCAGCTAGCTCTAATACCATGTAGAATTTTCTCTACAAATCAACTAGCTCATTGATATCATGTAGAAATTTCACCTGCAGATCAAACTGATAAATGCAATGTACTAAAGCATAATACTAGATATACATCTACCATAAACTTTGTGGAAGCTTAATTGAACATGAGAAACATCAATAAGAACATATATAACTAATATGGAGAAATCAAACACACATAACATAGAAGATATAACCAAGGGAAAGCACCAGCCTAAAACCCCATATTCGTATTATCACACAAGTGGAAATATGTCCAGATTACACAAAGTCTTATGTTGGAAGCTATCCAGCTCTTAATACAATCCCTCTGCTGCTTATAGACAGTCAAAGGCTTCTCACAAACCTTCTCCTCTACCCTCCAAGCCTCCTATTTCTATGCACAGTTTTTCATGGGTCCTTCAGTTGCAACCTGTGTGATTCTCACCTCACACACAACACTAACCTCTGAAATAACTGCACAAACCTGAAGGAGATAAATTCATCATGGATGAGCTTCTTTTATAGGAAAAATATTAATCGAAATGATAGTACACTATCCCTTATTTGATCTCAATTGAGTCTCTATCTGAACTTCCATGCATCAGTTATCCACAAGAGAATACTCAGTTATCTGAAAATAATAGTTGTCAGATGCATGCAAGCATCAACAAACTATATCTCATTAATTTAACAACCTGTTAAATTAATCTAACTGAACTTGACTAAGTTAAACTAAGTCAAATTATCCTCTCAATATAGAACTCATCCTTAATTCCTCAGTCATTAGAGCAAATCAAGGACACATTCCCCAATTAGTGGAGAAATTATTGCATGTTCTCACAAAGACTTCAAGTTTGATTTTCCTTAACTAATTAACTCATGGAGAATTAATTAATTAATATTCAAACTGTTGGTAAGACCAAATTTGAATTTTACTTCCTATTTTAGACCAGAGATTGTCTAAAAAATAGGAATCCAACTTAAACTGCTAAAAATAGAACTTCTATTTTTAGCACTTCCATTTTTCATTCCCTATTACCCAATCTAGCCCTGATGCCCAAACTGCTATTTTTAGCAATTTATTGTTGCCAATTTTCAATAGCTTCCTTCATAGTTCTGCAAACATCATCAGTAATAGATAAAGAAAAATTTGAACAGAAAGCAGATGGATTATACCTTTCTGGCTGCCTTCTTTCTTGAACTGATCTTCTCACACCTAGAGTTTGTGGCTCTTCATATTCTGATTCCTCCTCTACTGTAGAGTCTGATTCTTCCTCCTTTATCTCAAACTCTATCTTCTGAGGTTCCTTTGGTTGGACTTCATGTTTAATAACATCTTTCACCTCTTTGAAAACCACATCTCGGATGTACACAACCTTCCTTGTTAATGGGTTCCAAAGCTTATAACCCTTTAAACCATCCTTATACACGATAAAGATGCACTTTTTAGATTTACTATCCAACTTGGTTCGTTTCTCCTTTGGAACATGTACATATGCATCATAGCAAAATACCCTCAGATGTGAAAGAGAGGGTTTCTTACTAGTCCATACCTCTTGTGGAGCTTTATCATCCAACGCTGATGAAGGTGATCCGTTGACCAGGTAACATGTTGTCTCCACCACCTCTACTTAGAATTCTTGTCCTAACCTAGCACCACTGAGCATGCTTCTTACCCTTTCCATCAACGTCTTGTTCATTCTTTCTACAACTCCATTTTGCTGAGGTGTATTTGGAGTAGTCTTATGTCTTGCTATACCACACTTCTTACAGAATTCTTCAAATTTTTTGCTGCAAAACTCTCCACCGTTATCTGTCCTCAACACCTTTATCTTCTTCTCTGTCTGGTTTTCCACTAGAGCCTTGAATTCTTTAAACCTGTCAAAGACTTCCGATTTCTTCTTAAGGAAATATATCCATGTATTCCTTGAGAAGTCATCTATAAATGATACAGAGTACACAAACTTACCTAGTGATGGAACCTTCACAGGTCCAAACACATCACTATGCATAAGCTCTAATATATATTTCACCCTCTTACCACCAGAGGGGAAACTCACCCGATTCTTCTTCCTATATACACAATTTTCAAAGAAATCAAAATCCAGAGAGCTATTACTCATACCGTCTACCATATCTTTACCATGAAGTATTCGAAGGCCCTTCTCTCCAATATGTCCAAGCCTTTGATGCCACAACATGCTCTTCTCTCCATAGATCACTAGATTGTCTACTCCACTTTCAGGAACCACAGAACTATTGCACCCATCAAAAGCCATGCTACCTTCTAGCTTTTACAAAGTTCCAAATTGAACTTCCCGCATCAATACCAGTGCTCCCCGAACCATCTTGCAGGTATCCTTCTCGAACACCATTTTTACACTTGCATCATCCAACTTGCTTACAAAAATCAGATTTTTGGCCAATGCAAGAATATGCATAACACCCGGAAGTGTTCTAACCCTTCCACCTTGCAACTTCAATTTTAATTTTCCGCAACCAATGATTCTAGCCTTCCTATCATCCCCTAAGAAGGAATCACCACCATCATATTTCTCATACTCGCAGAACCACTCTATATGGTGAGTGAAGTGAAAGGATGCACCTGATTCAATCAACCATGCATCATGATCTACATGTGTACTTGAATAAGCCAAGTACACATCCCCACCTTCATGTGAGGTGGTTTTGGCCTCTGCAGAAGGAGCATCATCATATCCCTTTCCTTTATCAGGAGCTTTAGACTTACAGTCCCTTTTTTAGTGCCCTTCCCTTCCGCATTTCTAGTACACCACCTTTACAGGTTTTCTTGGAGATTTAGATCTCCCTCTAGATTTACATCTCCCACTCGATGACTTATTTTTTTTTTCTGTTCTGGGACCATTCTCGTACAGACAAGGCATCACCATTATGGCTCTCCATATTTTTCTGTCTTATCTCCTCCATCAGCAAGGATGAGACTATGTCATCAAACTACAAGGCAGTTGTATTGATACCTATTGCAATAACCAAACTATCCCTCGAATCTGGTAGAGAACACAACAAAATGATGCACTTATCTTGATCTAAAAGTTTAATATCAACAGATAATAAATGACTTACCATAGTATTAAATGCGTTCAGATGCTCTGTCACCGATTCTCCATCTTTCATCCTCAGGTTATATAGCTTTTTCCGTAGGAATATTTTATTCACTAGAGACTTAGAATGGTACAAAGTCCCTAACTTGTCCCACAAAGCCTTAGCCATAGGTTCCCCTGATACATTCAACAATATTGAATCTGAGACACACAATTGTATTGTGCTCTTTGCCTTCTGATCCAACTTCTTCCATTCTTCGTCAGACACTCCCACTGGTTTAGTACCTAGATCTACCATGATCCATTGATCTTTATCCACCAACTGATCCTCCATCTTGAGTTTCCACAACTCAAAACTCTGGACATTAAATTTCTCGATCTCTATCTTTCCACTACTCGCCATCTTCTTTCACCACTAGAATCGATCTCGCAAATCTCCCACTGAATAGGGTCTACCATAGGCCCGAGTGAAACCCCTCAGCAATAAAGGCATCCCCTTGAAGCAAAAACAACTATGATACCAAATGTAGGTTTTAACCCCGTACATAAATTACCTGTATACGAATTCTAAAACACAGAAAATAAACAATGCGAGAGCATAACACATCAAACACATATACACAAATATTTTCCCGTGGATCCCAAAACCGAGACTACCAGCTTGATTTTTTCATTATTTTCCTTTCAATGTTACAA
Organism: Pinus taeda; assembly: GCA_000404065.3. NCBI lineage: Eukaryota > Viridiplantae > Streptophyta > Pinopsida > Pinales > Pinaceae > Pinus > Pinus taeda. The sequence continues at coordinate 154,010 of APFE030907784.1, read as the reverse complement.
TACATATTTATACACGTCGAAGCATCCAATACCATGGACCGAAAACCATCGCGTCCAAAACCATATGTGAAAGTCATGCACAAAACCATAGGTAGGTCCGCCCAAAATAACATAGGGTCTAAAACCAAAATTTTCCAAGGCGCTGCCTTGGACCCTAAAGAGTGGGGTTACTTGCACCCCTCAAACCCCCTGTCACTCCCCCCGCTACGCAATCGTCACAACGAAGGGGGGGCTTCGCCCCCCTCCTAACCCCCCTGGTTAACTACATGGGCTAGTCATGGAAAGAATATAACACAACCCAACAAGGGAGTGGAGGTTCTATGCTTGATGTTATGCTAGTTTAATAAGTTTTCAATCATGTTGGAGGTAAACTTGCTACCTTGATTAGTGACCATTTCTCTAGGGTACCCAAATTTGTAAAATACATTCTCCCTTAAAAACTCAACCACCTTCTCCTCTATTGCTGCCTTAATTGCCTTGGTTTCAACCCACTTAGTCAGATAGTCAGTGCACACAATGATATACTACTTTTTATTGGAAGGAGGGTCAATAGGTCCAATGAAGTCCATGCCCCATTTGTCAAATGGATCGAAAGTCACTTGAGGTTGCAGAGGTATTTCATCTCTTGGAATAGGCTTTCCCATCCTTTGGCACCGACCACATTGATTAGTATATCTTTTCACATCCTGATGAAGAGTGGGCCAATAATAACCATATTGTAACACTTTAAATGTTGTCCTCTTTGCTACAAAGTGGCCTCCACAAGGCCCATCATGACAAGTCAGAAGGATGTCAAAGACTTCATCCTCCCTGTCACATCTTCTCAGATTTTGATCTGGACCTAATTTGAAGAGGTTGCCGCCAATCCAAGTGAAAGGGGTGCTCTTCCTCACAAACTTTCTTTTCTCTTTGGAGGAAACATTTGCTGGGAACTGTGCATATACCAAATAGTTTTCTATTCTAGAGAACCATGGAAAGAGAATCGAAACAGTGAATAAGTGTTCATCCCGTAACTGATCATCAACTATTCCTTCCTCACCTGCAGGAAAAGTTAATCTGGACAAAAAATCTGCAACAACATTTTCCTTGCCAGGGTTATCAACAATAGTTAGATCAAACTGCTGTAATAAAAGTAACCATCTAATAATTCGGGTAGTCACATTAGGTTTATTCATTAAATATTTGATTGCAGCATGGTCAGTATGTACAAATGTTTGATAACGTGTAATATAATGCCTAATTTTTTTCAATGAATGCATAGCAGCTAGGAGCTCCTTTTCAGTCACTGTGTAGTTTAGTTCTGCCTTTGATAGATTCTTTTAAATAAAGTAAATGGCATAAGACAATTTTTCATCTATCTGGCCTAGGGTTGCTCCTATGGCTTTTTGTGAGGCATCAACATGTATATGAAAAGGAAGGGCCCAATTGGGCCTCTGAGAATCGGTGCAATGGTCAACTTGTTCTTCAAGGTGTCCAGGGCCTCTTGACATCGTTTTGACCATACAAAATCAGAGTCTTTTGCCAAAAACCCAAATAAAGGAGAAGCCAACTTGTTGAAGTCTTTTATAAATCTTTGGTAGTGATCCAAAATGGATTTTAGATAGACTCCTAAGTCTAAGTGTTCCTCACTGAGGAAATTGAAAGTCCAAGGAAGTTCCTGGAACTAGCCCCATTGCAGAGATCATTTCATTATGAACCTACTGCAATTTGAATGGGCCAAAACTGACGTAGGATGCAAAAGTTATCATAAAATGAGGCTACCTATATTCTTTGAAAAAAGAGGCAAAATCCCTTTCAAATGGGTCCTCAAAACCCTCTAAATCTTCAAGCCTTCTAAAAATCCTCATAAAAGGTCAAAACCACTACAAAAGGAGAAGTTTCAGAAAATTCGGGTTACACTATCGGAACCCAAAAACATGAGAAAAAAACGAAAATGAGGCCTATCAGAGGCTTGAACAATGTTTGCATAGGAGCCGTTGGATGTGGCCGATCAACAGTCCAGATTCGATCGACATATCACATCTACTGTGACAGGTGGATGAAGTTGGAGGCATAACATTCTATGGGACTGGGCTGATGCGATACTGCGATCGTTGATATCAGTGGATTGCAATCCACGTTGACATAGACCATATCATATGGGAAATACCTCTGGCTTGTGCAATCTGTAATTGCGACTTGTCGCATCGCAATATCACATCAACACATTACAGAGGAGCAGAGATATGTTATATGATATATACGCGATGCAATGGCCAGACCCAATGACAATATGAACTGGGTTTAATATATTTTGAAATCCGCCGAAAGGCATTTTTTAGTGTATTTTCATATATTTCATTATTAAACGAAATACAAAGGGGAAGCGTGATGCGATGAAAGCCAGACCCGAAAGGGTTCCAAAATGAAAATACATGATATTTGGAATCTGTGATGAGCCATTTTGCGATATTTTCCATGTTTTAACATATTTTTAAAATAATAAAGGAAAACATTGGAACAGGGCTGAAGCGACTTGCGATAGTGATTTTAGGCAGACTCGATAGGGATATGAAGTGTAGTTATTGTTGGCCCTCAGTTTTGGTCTATTTTCGCTTAGGGAAACCTACTTAATCCTTATATTTTCCATCCATTTTCCATCAAATCCATCTCATTTTGATGTATTTTATGCATATTCAGGTGTTTAATTTTAATTTTGCAATTTCTAGAAGTTTTTATGAAAATTGAGTTTCAAGTGCAATTTTGGACTGAATCAGAAATTCCCATTATAGCTATGTGGATGACATGTTTGCAGGACACTTGGGATTGAGTTTGATGCATGGATGGACAACTTGGGAACTAGGACTAAGCTAACTCCACTTGGTTCGTCCAGAACAAGATTTATTAGGCCCGGTCAAGGCTGGTCAAACATGACTAGTCACTAGAAAATCCCTAGGAAATAGGGCAGTTTTGAGATTTTATGGGATTGACCATATTTCTTGGGATGAATTGGATGAGTTCGAATTATACAGGTGGATATAAGTAGATATGAGTGTTCGAGATAATATAGATCAGTTTGTTTCATCAAACCTCTATTTAAAGCCAAGACTTTGATGGCTTTTGTAATGGAATTTACATGTAACTTTTATGCTAAGACACTTTGGAGTTGGAAGCTAATTTGAAGAACTTGTTTCATTCCAATTTGTTGTTCATGCTTGGTTGATTTACTGAAGTTTCTGTAGCTGAGATTTCTTCAAGTGTGCAAGGCAAGGGTGGAGGGCCCCCACTCCAAGCTAAGTACACTTCTTTGTTAGACTAGTTTAATTTTCCATAATTTGGTTATTTTAGAACTTGTTTATGTGCTTTGCTTCAGATTGGATTATGGTTGATGTGTGATGACTTATTTTATTGAATCTTAGTTTGTTCATCACTTTAGTAAGATGGAATACCAAGGTGTTCAAGTTGAACACTCCTGTTAATTTGGTGGATTGAAACTAGGTTTTTCCTTGATTACATGCAAGCAGTTTCTCTTATGAATTTTCAATCTTCAATTGATAGCATTATTGTGAATAAATTATGATGGGAAATACCAAAGGTCTCTTAAGTTAAGAGCCTCCCTTCATTGATGATTTGTCCATCTTAAGCTATTGAGAGCTCATGGTTTCTAATTTCTATTCATCAAGTAATAATTGAGGAATAATTGGTCCTCTTAAGTTAAGAACAATTTCAGATTTCCTTCATTGCAAGGTGAATTGAAATTATTATTGTAGGCTATATTTGTAATATGAACTTCTTTAGTTTTCAAATTTTATCTTCTAAACTTGATTATACCTGATTTCCATATACATTGGATTTGCCTCCAAGTTTTACAAATCCGGATTGATAATTAAATACTTGTGTTAATTTAGTCAATAAATTAGCCCAACAGTTAATTTCAAATCCGGCGAACAATGTTCTCTGTGGTTTTTCCTGTGTTTTACAGCGTTCTCTATGTAAACACAAAACAACTATTTTTGAAGGATTTCAAGCACCGATAGCCCCTTCCATTACATCACAGGTGGGCACCATCCCTGAGGGCGTTTAGCAATGATTGCTAATGCTCAGAGAATGGATTTGAGTAGAAAAAGGCTGGAAGATGGGAAGCTCGAATGGGAAAATGAACAGGAAGTGCCAATTTGGGTTAAAATGCCATAGAACAACAGAATGAGTACTCTCTTTGGTTGGTTGCTATTGTTGATTTTTTGTTGTTGCTGAAAGCTAAGCCAAAGCAGGAGGTTGAAGTGAAGGAGGCAGAGCAGAAGCAAAAACGTAGCCAAGGGAGTCACTTGGAGTTCAAGTGAAAAGCCTAGAGAGTTGTAAACTAAGAGAGAGCAGAATGAGTGAACAACGAGCAAGAGTTGAGTGCGCAAAGAGTCTTTGGAGTCACTCGGAGGGCGAGTTAAAAGCTAGAGAGATAAAATGATAGCAGTGTATTGCTGCTAAAGGTTGCTGGAGTTTCTTGGAGGTCGAGAAACTCACAAAGGCACATAGAGGCCGAGAGAAAGAGATCAGAGAAGCCAGAGCCAGAGTCAGAGTCGAGAGCCAAAGCGAGAGGGAGAGCCAAGAGCCAAAGCGAGATCTAGAGCCAGAAAGACGAGAGCTTCAGAGTCAAGGATGAGATGGTAAATTAAGCCCATTGTGTTCCGTGTAAACCGATGGAGTTGAGTCAAAGACTTGTAAAATAACTACTGCCATAATCCAAGAGAGCCTAGTTGAGTTGAATAGAGCTCACGAAGATGTAGCCCAAGAGTTGTGGGTGAACTCCTAATTAAATTGCTATTATGTGTGTGATTTACTTGCTGTATTATTTACTGTTCTTTGTATTTAAAATATCAGCTTAAGAAATAGTAGTTACAACACTTAACAGTAAAAAATAAACACAAGCATACACCTATTTCAAGCACATTTTTAATTCTGCATTGGTTAATCAATAAGGCTTGGGAAAATTTAAAGCTTTGGAAGTGGGAGAGGTTCTTGTAAGTTGAAAAAGAAGCCTAAGTGCCCCATTTTCATATTAGGTGGCGTCAGAGCTTAAGATTGATTAACCCCACCTTCAAGGAAGGTTATATTAGAATGCTTGAATGATATAGAAAAGATTGCTTGTCTAAAAGGTGTTTGAACAGTTAGAGGTCGATTGTATGCTTGTTGCAGACTGAATATTTTTTGAGCTTGCAAAGGTGAAGGGAAAAGCTATGGATAGCTAAGTGCAGGAGAGGACAAGAAGGAAGAAGGGTTGAAGGCATTATCCTTGCCCTGAAGGGCCTCAAGGAAATCATTGAAGCACAAGAGGTTTGTTGCAAAAGGATGCTTGTCTTTTGATTTATTGCATTTCTTTTCTAATGGAATGCAAGTTGCAGAATGGGAAAGTTGAGTAGGCAAACTCACTTTATTGCTGCAACATTATATTCATTTCAGCTTCGAAAGTTTAGTGTACTGAAGTGAAAGTTGAAGGATGAAACCTTATATTTCATTTCAGCTTCAAAAGTATAGTGTGCTAAAGCAAAAACTAAGGGACGAAATGCATGCATGAGCTGAGATGCATGAACAAAGGGATGTTGATGATTTCCTTGTATTTGAACATGTATGTGTGATTAGCTTGCAGGGTTGATTGCTTTGACATGCATGTGATGCAATTTTGACTTGGGAGAAGTTAATTTGGTCTCCTAGAAGGGGATAATAATAAAGTGTTTCATTTTTTGAAAAGAGAGTCCAAATGGTCTTTTTCCTACATGCTTGACTTGAAGGGTCATTTGTTTTAAAGGCATGTTTTGTGGGTTTGTTGTCTAGTCCATCATTTGTATGTAGATGTAAGGCATGGAGGTGTTCATAAGATGTGAAAATCTATTTCTTTTTTTGAAGCAGGGATTTAGTCCATCCAGTTGTTGTCTGTATGCCTATTGTTGTTAACAATTGTTGTTGGAAGCTTGTCAAATGGGTACAAATGAAAGTTTTATGGAGCAGGTGTACTTCACACTTGTTTGAGCCACCTTGGATCAATGATCAAGATAGAGAAGCTCAAACTACCTTTTATGACCATTTCAGTAGAAGTTCTGCAGAAAGGCAAGGAGGAAGACAACTTTTCCCAAGAGGACCATCCCATTCAGGAAGGGAAGTGGTCAGAAACTTTGGTTCACAGGCACTATGCAAAGGCAAGTGTAGGGAGGCTGAAAAAATAGGGTGAGTCACTCTCATTTACTACTTAGATTAGTATATTAGTCTTTTGGAGACCAAAATTTCTTTTAATGGGAAGGCATGATCCAAAATGGATTTTGGATAGGCTCCTAAGTCTAAGTGTTCCTCACTGAGGAAAATGAAAGTCCAAGAACGTTCTTGGAACTAGCCCCATTGCCGAGATCATCTCATTCTGAATCTACTGCAATTTGAATGGGCCAAAACTGACTTAGGATGAAAAGTTATCATAAAATGAAGTTGCCTATATCCTTTGAAGAAAAGAGGCAAAATCCCTTTCAAATGGGTCCTAAAAACCCTCTAAATCTTCAAGTCTTCAAAAAATCTTCATAAAAGGTCAAAACAACTGCAAAAGGAGAAGTTTCATAAAATTCAGCTTACACTATCAGAACCCAAAAACATGAGGAAACAATGAAAATGAGGCCTATCGGAGACTTGAACAATGTTTGCATAGGAGCCGTCAGATCTCGCCAATCAACGGTCCAGATCCGATCGGCGCATCAGCGGTGACACGCGGAGGCAGTTGGAGGCATAACATGTGATGGGACCGGGCTGATGCGATACCATGATCACCAATATCGGTGGATCACAATTGGTGTTGACATAGACCCTATCATATGGGAAATACCCCGGGCTTGTATGATCTGTGATTGGGACTTGTCACATCGCAATATCGCATCAGGGCATTACAAAGGAGTGAAGATATGTTATATGGTATATATGTGATGTGATGGCCGGACCCGATGGCAATATGAACTGGGTTTAATATATTTTGAAATCCGATGAAAGGCATTTTTTAGTGTATTTTCGTATATTTTGTTATTAAACGAAATACAAAGGGCAAGTGTGATGAAATAAAAGCTGAACCTGAAAGGGTTCCGAAATGAAAATACATGATATTTGGAATCCGTCATGAGCCATTTTATGATATTTTCAATGGTTTAACGTTTTTTTAAAATACGAAGGGAAACCTTGGAACAGGGCCAAAGCGACTTGTGATAGCGATTTCAAGTGGACTCGATAGGGATATGAAGCACAATTATGAAAATTTCAAATTTGGTGAACAATGTTCTCTGTGGATTTTCCCATGTTTTATAGTGTTCTCTGTGTAAACACAGAACGACTGTTTTTGAAGGATTTCAAGCATCAATTTCCCCTTTTGTTATAACATAGGTGGACGCCATCCCTGAGGGCATTTAGCAATGATTGCTATGCTCAGACAAGGGATTTGAGCATACAAAGGCTGGAAGACAGGAATTCCGAAAGGGAAAATGAACAAGCAATGTCGATTTAGCTTAAAAAGCCATAGAACAATAGAATGAGTACTCTCTTTGGTTGGTTGTTGTTGTTGATTGTTTTTGTTGCTGAAAGCAAAGCCAAAGCAGGAGGCTGAGGCGAAGGAGGCAGAGCAGAAGAAAAAATGCAGCCAAGGAAGTCACTTGGAGTTCAAGTGAAAAGCCCAGAGAACTGTAAACTGAGAGAGAGAAGGCTGAGTGAACAACGACTAAGAGCTAAGCATGTAGAGGGTCTTTGGAGTCACTTAGAGGGCGAGTGAAAAGCCAAAGAGCTCAAATGATGATATCTTATTGTTGCTGAAGATTGTTGGAGTTACTTGGAGGTCGAGCGACTCATAGAGGCACCCAGAGGTTGAGAGAAAGAGATCAGAGAAGCCAGAGCTAGAGTCAGAGCCGAGAGCTAGAGTGAGAGCAAGAGTCAGAGCCAAGAGCTAGAGCAAGAGCCGGAGCTAAGAGCCAGAGCAAGAGTCAGAGCCAGAAAGCCTATAGCTTCAGAGCCAGGGATGAGATGGTAAAGTAATCCCATCGTGTTCTGTGTACACCAACGGAGTTGAGTCAAAGACTTGTAAAAGAATTGATGCTATAATCCTAGAGAGCCTAATGGAGTTGACTAGAGCTCACGAAGATGTAGCCCAAGAGTTGTTGGTGAACTCCTAATTAAATTGTTGTTATGTGTGTGCTTTACTTGCTACATTATTAACTATTTTTTGTATTTAAAATATAACCATAAGCAATAGTAATTGCAACACTTAACAATAAAAAATAAACACAAGCATACACCTATTTCAAGCACATTTTTAATTCCTCATTGGTTAATCAATAAGACTTGGGAAAATTTAAAGCTTTGGAAGAGGGAGAGGTTCTTGTAAGTTGGAAAAGAAGCCTAAGTGCCCCATTTTCAGATCAGGTAGTGTCCAGCTAACCCTAGGAAACTTCTAACATCTCTATGCTTTTGTGGAGGTGGGTCCCTTTGGATGATAGCTATTTTGTTTGGGTCCACCTGCAGTCCTTGCTGGGATATTGAATGACCTAGCATAGTCCCTGCAGTCATTAATAATTCACATTTTCCAGGACTAAGGGATAGGTTCATTTCAATGCATTTGTGTAGCACTTTACCTAAGTTGGACAGAGCCTCCTAGAAATCACATCCATAAGGTGTAAAATCATCCATATAAACCTCTACTGCATCATAGACTAACTCAGAAAAGATACTCAGGATTTCTCTCTAGAAAGTGGCAGGAGCATTGCATAGGCCAAAAGGAAGGACCCTATAGGAGAAAGTACCCCAAGGACAAGTGAAGGTGGTCTTATCCCGATCTTCCGGGTTGATCTAGATTTGCTTGTACCTATTGAATCCATCTAGGAAAGAGAAAAACATTTTCCCTCCCAGGTCATCTAACACTTGGTCGTTGAAAGATAGAGGGAGATGGTCCTTCTTTGTGGCTTTGTTTAACTCCTTTTAGTCGACACAAATCCTCCACTTACCATTTTTCTTTGGAACTAACACCAAAGGAGAGACCCGCTCACTGTCTGAGATAGGGTAAATGAATCCTGCATCTAGCAGCTTTTGAAGTTCTTCTTTGAATATATCTTTAAGAGCTGGATTCATTCTCCTTTGGGGTTGCCAGATTGGCTTGCAAACTTCTCTGATATATATGTGGTGAGTACACACCGAGGGGTTCACTCCCTTCATTTCTTTGTAACTCCAAGCAAAAGCACCCATATGTTCCTTTAGCAGGTTGCACAACTTTTCTTCCTGGTGAATAGAAAGAGATGGGTTGATTTTCAAAGCTCTCTCGAGGAAAAATTCTATTTTTTTGACACAGATAGGGTTGGAATTAGCTGACCATAGATCAATTTAATGGTTCTTTTGGGTTTCCTTTACTACTTCTTCTAAGGACAATGTACTGGGAGTTGGACTTTGGAGTATGTGTTTAATCAAATCATCTCCATGTTGTTGTCCCCCTCCCATGGTTGTTTCTAAGGTATAGAGTTGGGCGGAATAAACTTCATCTTCTTCCTCCTCTTCCAGCCACAAAGGTAAGTCATGTTCTAGAGACGGCTGAGTAGGAGGGTATAAGACTAATGGCTTGGACATATGCCCATTTTTGATGGCCATATTTCTAGCCCTGCAGCTAATGTAGGCATCGGCAGTGGCTAACTAGGGCCTCCTAAGGATGAGAGGGTAACCAGTAAGCTTAACCTTAGGCTAGAGAACTACGAAATTTGCAGGGTATTCCCAAGAGTCAATGGAGACAATCACATCCTCCACAATCCCCTTAGGGGTCACTATGGACTGGTCTACAAGTTGCAGAAATATTGTGGTCTTTCTCAATGAACCTTGGAGCTTCAGCTTGAGCATGGTGTCCTTGGTCATAACGTTAATGGCAGCCCCAAGATCGATCAGAGTGTGTGAGACAATGGTGCCATTGATGTGCACATCTACTACAGGGCTTCTAGGGTCCAAATACTTCGGATAGATTACCTACCCCAACATTAAGTTGGACAACTATCCAATGAAATTAATGGCATGGGCATCTCTTCTTCGTGTCCCTGGATGCTTGAAGTACTTATCCTTAATCAACTTGTTGTAAATAGGTACATCTTTAATAGCTTGTAGAAGTGGAATTTTTACACAGGTTTTTCAATTCTCCTAGAAGTTCAGTCTCTTCTGGTGTAGGCTAGAGTGGTTGGCTTAATCTCTCAGGAAAGGGTGGTGGATTTACTTTAAGCATGCTTTCCTCTCTTTCTTCCTCAACCTCCCTAGGTTGAGGTAGAGGTTGGTTGTCGGGGAGTACTCTTCCAGATCCCAAGTTGATTTCCTGAATTTCTGTAGCATAAGTTGGATAGTATGTCTCTCCACTATATAATTTTTATGCTTGTATGTTGTTCTAGTTTGGATTTGGCTAGGCAGGCATCTAGGGTTGTTTAGGTGGAGTAGAGTGTAACAACTATGGTTGAGTAGGTGGTGAAGGTAACAAAGCTGGAGCATTGTTGTATGGGGGCCTCCACCCCTAGGCGGTGTGTTCCACTGAGGTTGTGGTGGAGCATATGGTTGAAATGACTGTTTGGTTGGATTGGAATAATACTGAGGTGCAAAGGACCAAGGAGGAGGTGTATACTAGGAAGGATGAGTAGGCCCCCCCCAAGAAGGTGTGGATGTGGTTTGGTTGGGGTTGTAATATGCATCGGATGACCCTTGCATGCCCTGCTGGTATGGTCTAGGCCCATGAGGTCTCCTTTGGTTTATGTAGCAGAGCTGTTTAGTTGCCCCTTCAACTCCTTGATATACAAATTTTAGTCCAAGTAAAGAAGGGAACTTTTTTGTGGAGTGGTTTTCTTCACAGACTAAGCAGATTTCAATAGAATTCAATGGACATTCATTCCTAGGGTGCCTCATGGTGCATCTAGGGTAGAAAATGGCTAAGGCTCTCTCTGCTTCCTCCCGTTTTCTGTTAATGTGCATGGTGTTCATATATAGGGCAAGGGTTTGCAACATCTCACTCTTGAAATCCTACAACATGTTTCCAATTTCACCTTTGATGGATAAATTGGAAGAGGATGGACTGACCATAGGTTGACTACCGCTACCCTTTTTCTTAGCTTCCCTAGAATGGTTTCTAAAGATAGTCTTGATATCCTCATAGGGTAACTGGTAGATGTCCCCTCCTACTAAGAAGTTTAGGGTATCTAGAAGATCTTCCCTTACTCCTCTGAGTAGGACTAGCTTTAGTGAATCAGGGTCAAGTGTACACCTAACCCTTTTTAACTACGATGGAATCTTTCTTCATAATATTCTATGGATTCATCATTGCCTAAGGTCATCCTAAAAATTTCCTCTTTACTGTCTTTAGACCTACAATAGTCATGATACTTGTTGTTGAAGGCTTGCTACATCTTAGCCCAAGTTGTGATGTTATCTTCAGGTAAACCCATGAACCCGCACAAAGCTACAACCTTGAGAGTGGATGGAAATAGTCTCAACTTCTGCTCATCATTGGTGTAGTCATAGGTTCATCATATGACAACAAATTGGAATAAGAAAGTTTCTAGATCTTCTGAGGTCAGGCCATGGAAATGAGGAAGGGCAGAGGGGCTTATATTTTTTGTCTTAGTATCCCCATTGGTTTCCCTGTTGTGGAAGGAGCCCTTAACTCTTTCCATATTTCCTCTATCATTTCTGTTTTCAGCCATTGGTTCAGTAGGTATGGGTTCTTATTCTTCTTCTTCCCCTTTAGGTTATTCAAATATTTCTGGTTGCTCACCCAAGGTTTCCTCCAATTCACAACCACCGAAGAAGAGGGAAGGTTGGCTGTTTGAAGCAGTGGGGGTATTTGGCAAAAATTTCCCAAGTTATCCCTATTCCTACGAGGCATGACAAAATGTTTTTGTTGTGTTTTGTATTTTTTCAAACTTTGAAAGTAATTGTAGAATTGAAATTGCATACTAAATGAAAACTACTGACTAAATGAAACATTAACTGCTTGATTGAAATCTTACTTGAAAAATAGAAACAAAGGAAAAGAATGTGGAATGGAAAAGAAAACAAACTAAATTACTTTTGCATAAATGAAACTACTAGTAGAATATTAGAAACAAGAAATGGAAGAAAGAAAGTAGTAATCACATATTACTCAGACACCTCCCTGGAAACGATGCCAAAAAGTGATGAGCACCGGTATTGCAACAAGAATGCTACAACTCCTGGGGCTACCAGCTTTACTATATCAACCCAGGGTTCGTACAATCTTGGAGGTGACAGTGTTGTATACACAAGTAAAAGTGATGGTTCTACCTTTTCTCACTGTTCAACTGGTGAGAAACCACTAGGGCTTTCAAGCTGGACTTCTATGGATTTAGAAGAAGCTTGATTATTGATGAAAGAAAGAGAAATCTAATCTAGGAGAAAGCTTGTCTACTGCAATAAGGAAAAGGACTGAAATCCAATACTAAAAACACACCATTTCCTAACTAACTGTTGAGAAACTATGATTTAAAAGAATGCCAAGCTAACGTGTATTAAATACTATTGTCCTAATAATGGAAGTTCAAAACATCAAACAACACTACTGTGCATGTAAAGGATTGAAATAAATATGTTTTTTTCTTTTTATTCTTTTTATGGAAAAACAGGTGTGAAATCTAATCTCTTTTGGTGGTGTGGCAGGTGACTTAGGGATGTTGGTGGATGGTTGGAAGGTTTGTGAGATCCTTAGGTGACCTTGTGTGGCTTCCTAGAGGTTTTCCCTCAATTCGACCTCAAAATAGGCCACTACAGGAAAACCTACAAGATGTCCTAAAAACCTACAGGATTCCCTGTATTTCTACAAGATACAACTGAGAGAAAAATGATGGGTGCTGAAGGTGATGGAAGGATTAGGGAAGGTGGTTGGTGGATGCAATGGTGAGAAAATGCCTAGGATCACTCAGAACTCAAAACTAATGTTGGGATATGGTTGGATTTTCTCAACATGCTTGAAGAAGTTTCCTTGAAGAATGATGAAATTGGTGAGGGTCTTAGTGAAAGTGAGAAATGATCATGGATGGATGAAGCTAGAAGGAGGTTTCTTGCTATGAAATATTTCTATAACTCTAAAATGCTTGCATTGCATCAAACAATGATATTTTCCCAAAAATCATGTAAACAAGAAGAATTTCAATGAGCTAGAAGAATAGAGTTTAATGAGCTAGATGTCTACTACATGCATGAGGAAAATTTGCAGAATAAGATGAAGTCATTGGTGAGATCTATTATAAGACTGAATCTGGAAGAAATAATGGCTAATTCCTACAATTGCAAGTTGATCAAATGGTGGCTTAAGCACATGAAATTCTAAATTCTATGAGAAAGTAGAATTCTGTCTTTTTTGGGTTGCATGGGGGTTCTTTCCTCAAATCATGATCCATGAAGGAAGACATGAGGACAAGACACCTACTGATATCTTTTTGATGCTCCTTTTATCCCTTTTAACCTACTGCTAAAGCAAAGTAGAAATGAAAGCATGTAGAAATTCCCACTTGTATATCACTTGATAATGCAATAGACTAAAGCAAAATACTTTATCTACTTCTACAACCAATTTTAGCGGAAGCTTAATATAACATGAGCAACAATAACAAGAACACATATAACTGATCTGGAGAAATTAACCACACATTACACAGAAGATATAACTCGGGGAAAGCCTTAGCCTAAAACCCCAACTTTGTATTATCATACAAGTGGAAATATAGCCAGTATTACAAAAAGAATCTTCTCAACAACTATCGTGCTCTCTCTGTAATACCTCTACTGCTCATAGATAGTCAAAGGCCTCTATATAACCTATGGTCTGCCCTCCAAGCCTCCTATTTCTTTGCGCAATTTTGATTGGGGTCCAGTGCAGCCACATGTGTGAATTGGCCTCTTCACATAGTCACTAACCTTTAATCCAACTATGCAGTCTTGAAGGAGATAAATCCTCATCCATGGATGAGCTTCCTTTATAGGAAAAAGTTCATCCAACTGATAGTACATTTTCCCTTCTTTGATATCAACTAGGTCTCTATCTGAATTGACATGCATGACTTATTCATGAGAGAATATTTAGTTATCTGAAGTGTAGTAGTTATATGCAAGCATGCATTAACTAATTCAACTCACATTAATTTAAACAAACTATTTAAATCAATCTAACTAGACTTGACTCTGTTAACTGAGCCAACTAATTACATCTCAAATTAGAACTCATCCTTATCTCTTTCACTGATGGATAAATTCCTTAATTAATAGAGAAATAGTTGCATGTCCTCACATAGACTTCATGTTTGATTTTTCACAACTAATTAACTTATGGAGAATTAATTAATTAATTTTCAAATAGTTGTTAAGTTAAAATTCAAATTTTACTTCCTATATTTAGTCTAGGGAATGACTAAAATAGGAATCCATCATGAACTGCCAAAAATAGAATGCTATTTTTAGCGCTTCCATTTCTTATTCCCTATTGCTCAATCCAGCACTGGTACCAAAACTACTATTTATAGCAGTGCTATTTTTAGCACTTCTATTTTTATCATTTCTTGTTGCTATTTTCAACACTCCCTCTCAAAAAGAAAGGCATTCAACTCGAACTCGATCCTGTACCTTTGGAATGTTTTGCATGCAACACTTCTACCAAGTGTGGTTGCTCCAACAACTCTAGAAACAAAAAGAACTCCCACTAACCTCTCTGTTGGGCTAGAAACATACTCTGATGCTGAAGATCTACTTGTTGCTGACAGGTGCTCCCTCTCTGACCTTTGAGCTACTGCAACACTCCATGCATCTTGCATCGTTCACACCTCTCTATGCCATCCCGCATTGGTGCAAAACTCCTGTGCCTCTCGCATTGTTGTAGCCTACTAGCTCTACATAGTCCTGGGACTCCTGCACAGTAGCTCTCTCTGCAGCTCCATCCACATCTATCTCTACCCAGCCAGTCCTGCTAGTCCTCGTCAGGGCTCCTGTAGCAAAGTCGAATCAAAGAGGTTGGGTACTTCAAGGATCCTGCCCCTCCTCCTTGGGACGATCACTCCACATCGCCCCACCTCCTACTTGGAGGTATGGCTGCATGTGATCCCTTTTCCCACCTGGCTCGAAGTTTCTCCCTACTGGAGGTCTCTACATGAGTATATGTCTCTATTCGATTTCCTCTCATCTTCTCTAGTTGTGGCTGCTCCACAACCCTTTGAAGATGCTTCATTAATCGTGGCTCCTCCACAATTTTCTGAGACTTCTTTTGGCATTTCATGTTGAGGGGTAATGTACTCTCCCTCTCAACCACCAAGTCTCCATTAGTTGCCTTGCTCCTCAAGGATTTTCATGCATCTTGAACCTCAAGAGCATATAGATTCTTGATCCGTGAACCAATATGCTTCACCTGTCTAGTGATGATGTGTCCAAGGAAAACGTTTCCCTTATTGAAGACTACATCATAGCCTTTGCCTTCCAGCATCACGAGCGACACTAAGTTTCTCTTCAGTCCTGGTACATACTTGACATTGGTCAAGGTAAGGCGAGCTCCATGCTCCCTCTTGAAAATAACCGTGCCTACACCCGAGACACTATACTTTTCATCATTACCAATTGCCATAAGTATCTTGAGATCTTTCTCCTCCAAAGTACTGAAAAAAATCTTGTCTCTGGTCATGTGGAAAGAAGCTCCACTATCAAGAAACCAATCACTTCCCACCATGGATGAAACCATGCATGTGAACAGTGTGAAATCCAACTTGAACTATGAGGCCAGTGCCTCACCTTCTGATCATTCCATGGATACCTTCTTGGATTTCCTCAGTGGACAATTTGTAGAAAAATGGTTCACCTCACGAAAATGAAAGCATCGCACTTTCGATTTGTTAAACTTTTTCCCACCGTGGAAAGAACTGGATTTAGAATGAGAAACCTTCTCCTTCCCCTTCTTCGCCTTACTCACTAAGGCACAATTTTCTTCATCTTCCATGGATGAAGAATCATCTCTGGTGCTTCTTCTTATCTCCTCCTGTATCAAATCTAACCAAATTCACTCCCAATTTGGCAGTTTCTCTCTTCCATTAACCGAGTCCTGGTAGCTATGCTAGCTCTTAGGAAGACCGAGGAGTACAAGACTCATCATGTCATCATCAGTTGTCACAATCCCTACATGTTGGTTCCTTATAATATTAGTGATTACCCCATTACTATTGTAGTTGTACCCCTTATTAATATTGTTGTGCCCCTATGGCCCCCATATTGTTATTACTATGCTCCATAGAATCCCTCTATTATTATTTTTGTGGCTTTATATTATTATTGTTAGGTTGGCTGGGTTATATTGTGACTCCTTAGACTCCTATATATATAAAGGAGGTTTTTTCATTTGTATCATCCAATATTTGTTCATTTCTGTAATGTAAAGGAGGTTGCCCCCTCGAAGAGGCTGAATTCTAAGGTGTTGATCTATCTTTTCTATCTTTTCTTGAGCTGGTTCATAACATTTGGTATCAGAGCTTTGGATTCTAGGGTTTTGCTGCTCCAAACAGGTAATCATGGCATTTTCGCAATAACTTTTTTTCGGCGACGTTTCAGAAGCTAAAAAAAAAAACCCATTTGATAAGATATCGCGCTGAGTCTCGGGTCCACATTTCAGAGCGTTTTGCACTATATTTAGAGAGATATAATCTAAGGAAGTTGGTCTTTTTGCAGACTCCTGAATTACATTCCAAAAAGGTGACCTGGGGAAAATCATCATAACGTTTTCTTTGAGCATTGGATTGAAATTTCGTAAGAAGGTGCAGAAAGAGGACGGACTATAGTTTCTTGTATATATTTTTTAGAGCCAAAAGATGAAACGGGGACTCGTGGCATATCGTACAAGTTCGCCCTACTGAACTAGTCCATAATCAGGTCACTATGGGAGATTTCACATAACTCTTCCTTGGAGAATCCAATTTGGATCAGACTGGTGTCATTGGAAAGAGGACATAGAGGGCTACTGCAGGTTGCACTTTCAGAACTGGATGATTTGAATGTACAGAGATACATCAAAGGCAATATCGAGCTCCTACAAAGTGAAAAATGTGTGTAGATTCTTTTAAATTTTTGCTTAAGATTGGTTTGAAATTTATTTTGAAGGAATTCAAAGGGCATAGTAGAGCATTATTATCGGTAACTAATGCCCCGAGGAAAGAAAATGCAAACACCTAGTAAGGAACCTGAAATCTCTAGCATGACTCATGAAGAAGAGGAAGAATGCTACATGATATATCAAAATTACAAGAACAAGTGCAACAAGTGTCACTTGCACAAAAAGCAACAGAATCTAAGATGGATGGTTTAAGGAAAGATGTAGAAGTTAATATGGATGGTTTAAAGAAAGGTGTAGAAGCTAAGAT